>BJBW01005198.1:0-75952 GCA_004320125.1 Scolopax mira | reverse complement strand
CTCTCCTCCTATGACTTGTTCTCCAGACCCCTCACCAGCTTGGTGGCTCTCCTCCGGACATGCTCCAGCTCTTCAATGTCCTCCTTGTGGTGGACCTTGTGAACATAGTACTCCAGGTGAATCTCAAGCATTGATCACATACTCTACACATACTCAGGACATACTCTAGCTTATTTCAAAAGATTTGCTGCTGAATTTAGAACAATTTTTTTTTTTTTTTAATGAACACGGTGTGTTATTTGAAATGAAAGCTATTTTTTTTTCTGCCATCTGCGTAATTGCATACGGCAAGCAACAGGTGTTTAGTTTGGATAGTATGTCTAAATAATCATATTGAAAATTGAATTACATACATACTAGAAATTAAAGGAGTTTAGACAAAAAACATAATAATCCATGTTTCTACAGCACAGGCAAAAAAGGGCTTTTAGCATACACCAAAAATGAGCAAATAGAAGCAAATCCAATGTTGCAGTTTGATCGGTCACCAGCAGGCTGTTTTAAGCAAAGGAATGGTGGATGTATTTCAGATGCCACTAACTAGATTGTGCTCTGACCTGAAATATACACTACTTGAAATTTCATGGCTCTGTCCCAAACTATTAGTAATGGCAGCTTGTATGCAACAAACTCAGCATGTAGCAAATGATAGATAAGCTAAAATCTGGGCATCTGTCCATAACTGAATTGTAAATACAATCTTCCGTCTGCCTTTGGGAAAGTAGTGTCTGTCTTACACTTTTTAGCATATAATTAAGAGATAGCTTTTAATTAATACCTCCCATTGCATTCCATTTATTTGTTGATAAATTGATACTGTAATTACAGAACTGATAATGTAATCTGAGTAAATATTAAATATGTTTACTGTGAATACAGTTGATCTTGGAACATTTCAAAATGCAATCAATACCCTTCGCAGTTCACGTTGATTATAAAAATTCTTTTCTTTTAGTTCAGAAAAATATTTTGAAGTTTTGCTTTGAGTGAGATTTCTTGTAATATTTAATTTAATAGTTAAACTAATGAAAGATAAATTGAAGGTCATATCCTTAACTTCAGTTGAGTTTACTTCACTCTGAGATTTGCTTCAAGAGGGTTCTGTTCTTGGTTTTTTGGTTTTATGTTGTTGTCTGGTTTGCAGGTTTTTTTTCTTGATAGAAAAGAATCTGTCTCTGAATTTGCAAATAGCAATCTTCATCTTTAATTTGCATATAAAAATTTTTTTTATCACTCTACCAAATTTGGCTTTTATATTCTTTTCCTTATTTTCAGCTTGACTGCTGATTGCCTAATATTAACAGTGGATGCATGAATGGTGGTGGGAGGTGGGAGCAGGGGGAAGAAAGGAAAGGTCTGTTCCAGCTTAGCTTTAATTTATTTTTCATGCTTGCAATATAGTGAAGCTATGTACAATTTAACCACTTCCACATTTGCTCTTATACCTTTACTCAATTTCACAATATTGTGCAAAAGTCATTGCTAAGGTAGTACTAGCATTTTCTTCACTGATTAGAATTTGTCCCGATCAAGTTTTTCATCTGCATACAGCATATGCCAGCAGCCTGATAACTTTGACATTCAGACAATTGTTACAACTTTATCTATTTGCACAGCCTAAATTTAATTCAGTTACAGTAAAGATGAAACATGTTCTTCCTTTCCTGAAAAAAGTAGATGCAGATCAGATTCAGATAAAATTCACCAAATCTGTACTTGTTTAAGTGGGACTTTTTATTTCAGTAACAGTTCTGGCTTAAAAATTAATTCAAATTAGCAAAGATTTTCAATAACATCCCTTACGCTGAATGTAAAAACCACATTCTTCACTTTTAATGAAATTCTCCAGTATTTTATACCAGTGATAGGTGTAACATTTAAATGGAATGATATGTATAAATGACATACCGTTCAAACTGCAAGCACCGTAATTTAAATCTTGAGAACAAGGAAGGAATGATAGGAACCAGTAGCAAAAGAGCTAAACCAAAGCTTATAACACTCCCAGCTGAAGCCATTCTATGAATATTCCAAGTTTCTACTGATATGGAGTTAGAATGTATTAATTTTTAAGATCTCTAAAATACCACTGACAGGAAAAAAAATAAATCCCTTGTATTCAGTGAGGTGAGAAATCTTGATATTATGAGTTCCTGCAGAGCTGTGGAACAACCAAGGATCCTTACATCAGTCAAGAATGCATTTTCAGCTAGAAAGAGCTCCATTTTAAAGCTGTGAAGATGAGACAAGCTTCATCTGTTGAAGAAAAGGAACTAATTATTCCACTTGACTGCAAAAGAAATTACACATTAAAGATAAAGATAATTTTACAGCTACAGTACATTGGTTTGGTATAATGGCAAGGCAGATAAATATATTTGGCTCATGTAAAGAAAAAAAATAAAACAGTTGAAGAGAATAATGTGACGTGTGAGTAAATGCTGTAGAAATAAGAAAAAAATCCTATATTGGAGAAGAATTGTAAACTGGAGTCATTTAGCCATTTTGGGTAAATAAGTGGACTATCTGCTCAGCCTGGTGGCAGAGCTATGAGAGGAAGTAGAAAGGTTAAGGAACATCAGGGAGCCTGAGAAAGAGGTAATCTGGAGCTATGCTCTGTCCTCACTGAGACAGAAATGGGAACCACCACCAAACCAAGGGGATCCTGTATCCTCCCCCACACAGGCTGAAGGCAGTAGCTTAAAGGAAAGGAGAAAATGGAGGAAAGTCCATGCTCAGGGCATCAGGTGAACCCCCTCCTTGCCCACCCCACCTTCCAAAGGTTGGGTGTCTCTGTACAAAGGTATGAGGCTCTGGATGTGGAAAGCCCAGTCAATGGAGGATGATGTGGATGACAGTCCATCTTCACCAGAGGTGATGCCAAGGCCAGATACAGATAACCCCTGAGGGGAACAGAGGATCCGATACGTTGGCCAGACCAACTCTTAGGGAGTTCTGCTGCATCCTTCGGCACGGGTTAAGGACATCACTAGGAATCTTCCTAGCCTGGTACAGCCCTCTGACTATTACCCATTGCTACTGTTCCATGATGCTGGAGATGAAGCTGTAACTCATAGTCCAAGGGGGATCAAAAAGCCCTTCCAGGCCTTTAGGATTGTTGGTAAGGGAATCTGAAGCACATATTATTGTCTCCTTTCTCCTCCCACTTGTGGGTAGTGACATTAGAAGGAATATTTGCATAGGCTGAATTTTATGGGAAATTTGCATTTATTTTAAAACAGCCACTACCTTTAATGTGATTGTCAGCTACCTGCTTTCTTGGTAGCATACAGTTTCAGGGGGATGGTTAAAGAAAAGAAGGACTGAACAGACACAGCAAGAATTTTGAAGAAACAGATTACAATATTAGGAGCCTAAGTGAGCACTCTAAACAAAATAAAATTACCTACCAGCTGTGCAGAAATATCCAAAAGCTGTTGTCTGTCTGTTCACCAGAGAAAACTGTTCTCCTTTGGAACTTTTTGTGGAATGTTATGCCCAAATCTACATAAAACTCTGTCCTCTGTTTAACAGAATGTCAAATGTGATTATCACAATAACTCATTTGACCTTATTATTAATAAACTTTTATTGAAGAATAGTTTTGAATACTATAGTGATTGTTTAAAAAATTACTGATGCTTATCTATTCAGAAAAAAAGAAACAAAATACCCCAAATATGCATTGAATCTGAAATAAAGCTAATATGAAATCCTTTTACTTTAAACTCATATAGGTTTCTATATAGCTGTCACTGAGACATCTTTGTCCTTCGTGTGATGAAGGTTTTTCCCATTTCTTCCTTAATGACCTCACCCTGTCAAAGGACAATGGGTTCACTATTACGCACTGATATACATAATGTATTTTAATACATTATTATTAATATAATCTTAATACAGTAGTCTATAATACGGTACTATAATACAGCATTATACAGGCTCTGCCATATGTGGGTTCATAGAAACAGGAAAAAAAAAAAGTTTTAAGGGAAAGTTCTTAAAGGAAATCATATGGGAAATTCCTCATTCCTCATAACCAGTGTACTTGCTCCATATCCAAAATGCCTGTTTGCATTTGTTCCCATGCAGACATCATTCCCACCATTCCCATCTCCCACAAGATTTGCCTTAGAGGGCCTAGCCCAGGACCAGGGCCAGTCTAAAAATTACTCAGAGTAGATAGGGGGTCCAGCAGACAGGAGCAATCCAGAGCCTGGTGCTGCTTCGTTTGCTCGTACAGATGTAGTACAAACACCCTGCTCTACCTGTGGTTCTTCCTGAAACGTCGATATTACAGTAAGCGATGCCAGTATTTGCCCTAGGGTTCAATCATAAAAATGTCATTTTCTTTTGTTAAAGCCATTCTGTAGTTTAATTGCATTGACTAAAGGAATTCTAATGTTACAATTTATTTCCATTCTTTATTATTATTATTATTGTTGTTTTGATTTTCTGTTTAACCAGCTTTTTAATTAAAGACATGGAAGTTTATTAATGATTGAAATTTGAGCCCAATAGCTTCTGTCCAATGATCGCACATCACTATATCATTATTTTTTCATACTTAAGAAAAATCGATTTAACAGTCAAGAAATACATCAGTTTGTACTCCAGCTATTTCAAGGAACTTAAAATGGGAGACAAGAGGTGCTATATATTTTTTTATTTTATTTCACTAACTAGATACAAGAAAAAAGCTTTTTTTTTTAATTAAGAAAACATTGTTTTCCATTGATGCACCCAAATGATCTTTTTCATGTGACTAATCTGCCAATGACCACAGAATGTTGTTTCATATATTTTTCTCAGCAATTGCAATCTTACCTTCTTTAAAAATTACTTCTTTAATGAGCCTATACCACTCACAACTCTGTGATAAAACCTTAATTACTTTCTCCTTGTTTCACATTGTGGAGTAGATCTGGCAATCATAGTTCACATCAAACCTAAAACCCAAGAGATCTCTCTTATTACACTGACACGTACAACGTTTAGATCGATGCTTCACTCCACTATGCTTTTTTTAATCCCCAACTGTCTCATGGGTAAGTCAAGAATAGTGCTGAAAATAAGTCATCTCTCCTTATTTGATAATCCTTTTTAGTGTTTTGGAGTCGATTTCAGGTAATATACATTTCACCAACAAAAAAGAATTATATGTAAGAATTAAAAGCAAAAAATTCCTTCATCATTAAGCATATTTGGATTCAGTTTTTACCTACTTCCATTGGAACTTGTTGGATTAATTAATTTTAGCTTTTGCAAATGCATATTAAAAATGTAAGCTCATCTCTTTTTAACAGCTCTGTAGAATAGTTTCCCTGAGTTTAAGATTCACTCAGATGCAATACAACTAACACTACTTATTTTTCCATCCAGAAGAAACTCATTACCACACTGGTCCCAGTACAGACCCCTGAGGAACACCACTCATCACTGGCTGCCACTTGGACATGGAGCCATTGACCACAATCCTTTGAGTGCAGCCATCCAGCCAGCTCCTTACCCACCGAGTGGACCATCCATCGAATCCATGACTTTCCAAGTTTGAGACCAGGATGTCATGCAGGACAGTGTCAAAGGCTTTGCACAAGTCCAGGTAGACGACATCTGGTGCTCTGTCCACCAAGTGTGTGGCAGTATCATAAAAGGCCGCTAAATTTGTCAGGCACGATTTGCTCTTGGTGAAGCCATGTTGGGTGTCTCCAATCTCTTAAACCATGATTCCCCATAATTTCCACAGCAATTTACTGATGAAGATTTATCATTTGGATTTCTGTGTCTGTCCAATCTCTTGAACGGTGATCTTTCAGCATACACAATATATTAATGTAACATCATTTCTACATACTCAAAGGAGGAAAATTTTGCCACCCACCTATTTATTAGATAGAATTTATGTATAAAATCTGTAAATATTTTTATAATATCTTGTATAAATTAATATTAAGAAAAATGTAGCTTGTTTGTATATGTTGATTTAGGAAGCATAGAATTTCTTATCAAAATCAGAGAGATGAAATAGAAGCACAGAGCACTCCGCAGGACAATGAGACAGGATACTCTATTCCTTACGTTAATTCTTGCCAATAATTTCCACCACTGTAAAGAGTTTTCAGTAATCATACAACCATTGTAATGCAAAAGTAAGTAATAATGTGCTCCATAAATAAACTTATTCCAAATTGCTCCCTAAAACATTCACTAATGCAGTTACAAAATACAAGTAAATGAATATGTAAAGTAGATGAAATAAGATATAAAAGACATGGTACAGACATTTTTTTGTTGCCAAACAGCTGCTTTGGTTCAAGCAATACAGAATGTCTATACTATGGGAAACACTTAAACTCTAAGGTGGATTTCCTTAGGCTGAGCTGACTTGATGAATATATCTATTATGAGCTCTTGGAGTATTCCTTATTCTCTTGTTCCCTATCTTGACCTGTGCTTGACCTGAAGGAACAGAATACTTCAATTATCTTGGCAACATTTGTCATTTGATCTCATTTCCTATTAAGTTTCAAATGGATAGTTCCTTTTGCTTTCTTACTTCTAAGACAGTTGGTTCAGAAATCAGATTTGCAGATACTTTTTTGAATACCATTTACAAAATATTAATAAAAAATAAAGCTCATTTGCAGACTTTTGTATAATAAGCATGGAATTCATAAGCAAAACCAGAGAAGGAATGCAAGCCCTCTACACAGCAAACCAAGCCCTGAGGGATAGATCAGTCTTGTCCCTATTCTGTTTAATTCAGACTAGTGACTTCAGTCTAATCTCAGTGTATCAGTTGAATGCCCTTAGACCATTACCTCTTGCCTAGACTGGAATTCAGTGTTTTTTTATCTCCCTTTCTCTCTCACCAGCCCTGGAAAAAAACCCTGCCTCTGAAGAGGAGGGTTAAACTTGTGTATTCCTGACATCTCTAATCACTGTTAGCCCTTTGTTACTCTCATATCTAAATTGTAGTGTGTGGGAGCTATGGAAATAACTTGATCTCCTCATAATGCTAAATATATTCTACATTTTCTTTAAGATATTTATTGCTTAGTGAGACTGCACTGGTTTTGGTATGCCTATGCCTATACTCCTCAAACTTCTAGGAAAGCACAAATGATGCCAATTCTCCCAAGTATTTTTAAATGTACTTTAGTTGGACTGTATTGCTAACAAAAATTGCTGCTAACAGAAATTACTCCTTTCCTGCTACTGAAAGTCTCTGTAAAAGTATAATTGCAACAGTTCTATTAGTTTATCTTAGTTGGGCAAGTAATCAAGGATGGCAGACTGTGGCAGTCCAAAATCAGCACATTATAGCCATTCAGCAACACCTCGCTGTATGACCAAAATAATAGAAAATGGAATGGCACAGCTGATAAGTGATTATATCTGAAAGTAGAAATAGTGAGGAAAACAGATTTGGGAAGTGCTATCAAATTTTATTACGGAAATAGAAATTATTCCTGGATTAATACTGAAGGGTTTATATGGTTTTGAATTGGCAAGCTGAAAGGTAGAACCCAAGAAGAAGCAGACACTGCAAATAAGGGTTTAATTGTGCTGCAGGGTGTGGATCTAGAGAATGTCAGTTCTGAGGTAGTCATTCTTTTTATGTTTAGGAAAAAAAGGTCGTATTTGGTATAGTTTTTCTTCACAGGTCACTGCTTACATATTAATTACTTTCAAAACTGAATATTGTAGTGGAAATATTTGGAAAAATATGAAGACTAAAAAAAAATAATAGATTAAAATGTTCAAATTGCAATATCAGCTGGAAGGTAGACAAGGAGCCAGATGAACTATTGAAGGACAATAGTGAAATGTTAATGACAAATGAGGTTCACGTTGCCAAGAGGCTGAATGAATCCTTTGCTAGTGTACGCATGAAAGAACTTGAAGGTCATATTCCACAGTCTGGGGTACATTTTCTTGGTGAAGCAAGTGAAATCTAAAAGGCTTTATGGTCACAATGAAGAATGGAGTTCGAAAATTAGACCTGTTAAAACTGACACAGTACCAGGCCAAGACATCTCCAAGAAACTGTTAAAAAGTGGCAGGAACATTTCTGGATTGGATATTTGGGTGAATACAAAAAAGGAAAGGACAGATGGGATTCACCATGAGAAGTTAAGATAATTTATCATTTAAGTAAAGGATCTAAATATTACATGAACACTACCAATCAAAACTAAACAGTAATTGTATCTAATGTGCTGGAAACACTGATATGAGAAATACTCCATCATAAGAAATTGCAATTTACAGAAATACCTAAGTACAATAATAAATATGAAATCTCATAGGCATTGCTTCTCTTTGATAGCAATTTTAATTCATTTCATCTGTGCTACACTCCTCAATGTATTTTACCTCAAGTTCAGGAATTATTAACTCTGGATGTTGTTTTAAGAAGTCTTATTTTGAGGGATGGTATCTGAATAGTTAAACTATTTTTCTCATATCCCAAATCAAGGATTCATGCCTTAGTCTGTTCACTGGAAAAGACTCCTTTAATCACTCTAGTTATAAATGGCTACCACATAGTCAGACACAGCAGTCAAAGGCAGCCAGACATAATGACCAATTACTTTGTTATGTACCACTAACTGCAGAGGTGTGTTCTGGGTTGAATTAATCTTGTTAAGGTGCTGAACCACAGAGTTTAGAATGATGTTTAGCTTAATAAAGGGTGTGATTGGCCTTTTGAGGACATATATATAACTGTATGTATATGGACTATTTATGTGTGTATAGATATAATATGTATAATATAATTCACGTTTCTTCTTTTAGATGTAGCATTTATATTCTTGATGAATTTCTATGTACTTCTCTAATTATATGGATATTTAATTTATGATGAATTTAAGCACTAAGCTAATTTTTGGTAGAAGAGTGCCACTAGAAGCCTACTTCCCCATCATGACATCATGAAGTGACAATATTAGAATTAGAGTTATGTAAAGAGGAGGTGATTCAAATTCATATATAATGTTTAGATATTGGTCAAATACAAAAAATGGAATTTTGGTTAGAGGTTAGGATTTTCATTGCTTTTTATGCCTCTGGGGTGACATGGATTGATTGTGAGAGGAGGTTTATGCCTACTTAAAATAGCGTTTTTGAAAGAACACTGACATATTTATTCAAAAATCCAGCATTGGTCCAAGGCTATGACCACTGTAACAGGGGTTGGACCTCAAAGTTATGTCGTTGAGTGGTTTGCATACCACTCCTGGCTGGGATTGTCAAAGAATCAATGATTTTGGGGACTCATTTACGGAAAAAGCAAGAATTAAAAACTGTCTTCGAACAATTGAGCACTAGAGCAGAAAATACTGCTCTGGAGAACCTAGCTTGATAATTTTGCTTAATCTATAGAGGTTAATGTGTGCATACTGTTTTGAATATGTGAACCAACTCATTCAGAATTACCTTAAATATATATTTAATTACAATTTGCTTAATTCTGGACTTGACAAAAGTCACAATAAAGAAAAGCCTCTAGGATGTAGCACTAAGTTGATGGACACTGAATAGGTAAGACATTCACCAATGTATTAGGGAAATGGGTAGCAATGCAGTCAGGAAAGAAAATCAAGAGAAAAATCAGTGAAGGCTTTATTTCCATTTCTGGAAGTAATTTAAAGCCCAAAAAATTAAGGTAAAACTTACAAAATCTCAGTTTATGAAACAGTTTAATCTGTCAAGACAGGCAGCTGTAACCTCAAATCAATACTTCTGGAGATTTTGGGACCTCTAAAATTTGGTAATAGTAATCAGCAAGCATCTTCACATTCTGTTAGTGAAAGATTTTTAAGCTGTAGAAAGTGATAACAACTAGTTTAAAGGTGACACAAAGATGGGGCTCATCTTAGAACCTGGAAGCCAACTGGAGTCTTAGCCTTGGGCTAATGTAGAGAGAGGAGTAAAAATGAGAAATAGATGGGTACTTAAAATCTAACCTGCCTGAGAGAAAGAAACTAACCTTTAAAAAGGTCTCATTCCCATTCCCTTCACATAAAACTACATGGAGATGCATGTTATATGCCCCTGGAAACTTTTTCATTTTATGCTCAGTTAGTTAGAAGTGCTTTCTTTCTTTCAAGTTTTGAGAACCATTATTGCTGCAAAAAGCCTGAAATCCTAATATTGAAACAAAAGCACAAGTTGTGCACCAAAAGCACCATGTGACCAACAAGCTACAGTTTGTGGTTTCCTATGCTAAAATTAAATAATTGTCTGTTAACTCTGTTGTCTCCTGAGAAATTTCTTGCTATGTTCTTGTAGAGGTTTTTTTACTGGTATAGCTATATCTGTGAAGTTGTTTGAGGCACAAGTTCAAGACAACAATCATATTAAATCTCACAATGAAGCTGAGGATTTTAGAAATGTTGTAATCTCTTTTCTGATAAATTTCATTATCAAATAAATGTGTATGATTCAATTAACTACTGAAATTTATTTCTTCGTATATTAATATACTTAGCTTGAATTCTGAAAAACAAATAATGACTAAAATGTATTTTTCATAACATAAGAAGATTTTTTGCAATATTGTGACTTCTATTAACTGAAGTTTGAAGATTCTTATTTTTGAAAGTATTATTCAATATAAACAGTATTACTAAAAGCAAATTCATATGCATGGTGTTGCTGCACTGAAAGGAAAGGAAAAGTGAAAGGAGCTATTTCCTCCTCCTGAAGTAGTACAGTTTCATTCTACAAAAATGAGTAGAATTGTTCTTTAAGAGCCCCATTTAAAACTAATAGACAGAAACTGAAATCCACAGTCCTTGTCTGTTTATGCCATTACAACTTCATTTTCTCCTTGTCAGTCTAAACCTCAAAAGACTCTAGAAAGTAACTTTTATAATCACAGAAGCCTTGAGTTGTAACTCAACTGAATTTTCATTGATGTTAAGATTTTGGATTAGCGACTAGCTGAATATCAGCACGTATCAGGTAGGAATTTAATTTTAAAACATGTGCAGTGTGTGTTAGGTTGAAAATTACCAACTTTTAATAAAATGTTTATTTACTTAGATTCTGAATTAATTCATTTGTTCTTAGTCATATTTATTTGTATTTAAAAACCTATTCCGTTTTACAGAGTATCCTGTACCTACAGTACGGTGAGCTCTAAATCACCTATAAATTTGGTTTACACACAAAAAAACCACCAACATGTAAGTATGCAGAATTTTAATGGCAACATTAAAACAAAACCATGACACATACCTTTCTTATTTATTTCACTGTGTGTTTTTCTTATACTAGCAGAAGTCAGAAAATTCTCAACATACAGAGGGGTTAAAAATAAAAATAAACTACTGTATTTCTTCAGAAAGTTCAGAGGGGTTTTTCCTGGTGTTCAAGGACACACGAAGATTTGGGTCAGTTCTCAACCCATAAAAATAAATTCATTTACCTGTTACAAAAATGCTAGTTTGAAATGATTAAAAATACTTGCTTCAGCAACTAGCAACGCAACAATTCTTCAAAGCAAATGTATTAGTCATCAAAATAAAAATGTAGAATTAATTTCATTGTATTAAAATATGTTTCTTTTCTACTCAATTTTCAGTTTTTTGATTCTCTGTATTGTCTTACACATTTTCTGAGAATTCCCTTATTTGTAGTTCATTTTTCATCCAAGCACTGCACACAGTGTTCTTGTTCCAAGTTGATTCACAATTATAATACAACTTTCATTAAAATTCTGTCTTGTTTCAGTGTGATGAATCTATTTTATGTTGCCTTTACCTTGTCATTCTTCTCTTTAATTCTGAGTACCAAAATGTTCATAGTGATATATCAGGATAATACATTAGTTGTTCTGTATACTTTAAAACATACGGTTTGGCCCCTTCTGTTCTGAAAAAAAAAAAAAAAAGCTTTTGTAAGCTTAATGGGTTTAGAAGGAATGGAAGGCTAAATGTTATGGTAAATTCTGTTCCTTAAGCTATATACACAGCCATCCTCATCAGAGAAAAGATCCTACAGATGTTACAGTGGCAAAAAAGTAAAGACTTACTCCTTTATGAAAACAAATCTCTTCTAGTAGAATCTGAAGGATGGCCCCAAACGAATTGTACAGAAGTAGCAGGCACTTCCATATCTACACTCACATTAAAATGTAAATATCTACATTTTAGAATGTAGATATCATTTATATCTTGAAATGGCGTTTCATGTTTAGGTGCAGGAAATAAATGAATCCCAGGTTCCTTTCATGCAATAAAAGTTCCTGCTTTCTTGGCAGAGGTGATAAGCTTCTATAAGATAACACAGTCCTCTCCCCGGTGGCAGCAGTTGTGACATCTTCTGAACAGGGGACAAATTCAGGAGGTGTGGCCCCGTTGAGTCTGCAGCTTTATGGCAATTCACAATATAGAAATCTTCGCTCATTGGCAATGCTCTGTTTCGTTTTCTTTTCTGTTTCAAGTATTTATTTGTGCTACTTTATAGGAGGACTTGAAAGAGACAGCTTTCCATCCTGCTTTGTGACTGATGACTGAAGAGACAGAAAAAGACACCTGCTCTCCAGAAACAATGGCTGCTATGAAACACTGGAACAGATGCAGCAGAACGAAAAGATGCTACCCCTTACTGGGCCCAGGGAATGTTGCAGGTTTTCAGTGCCTAGTGTGCATAAATCAGTCTGCAAATTGATGTTTCTTAGTCTGCAAGAGGTTATAAAGTCCTTTCTGTCAAGTTTTTTGTTCTTGGATGTTCCCATCAGCTTTGATATTAATTTCATGTTTGGCAGAAAATGAAATGCAAAAGTGCAGTTCAGGTGAAATCAATATATTTCACATGGTCTTGTATTAAAACTGGGAGATTGAGGTTGTTTTAGAAAAAGAATTTCAAAAAGTTGCATATTTGAAGAAACATTGCATATGCAATATTTAGAGTTATGAATCATTGAAGAAATTTAGTCTCAACCAGATAATGTCTGAAAAGTGAAGCAGGTGTGAGCAAAATGCTGTAGAGATTTAAATATATGTAATTAAAGAGTTAGTGAAAAACAGCAGAAGCCCATAATCATTTACTATTTGAAATGTCCCACTGTGTGAAATGCAAACTGTGTGTTCAAAATTCCAACTAAACCTTGTACATCACTGATGTTTGCTAAGGATTAAAATGTTAAGAAAGGAAAGATAAACCTTATAATAGCTTTATGATAATACTTTTTTTTTTCTCCTCTGTTCAGGTGGTTCACATAAGAAAAAAGCTCACTGATTTTAGTGAGAGACTCAGGTTTTTTTCCACTCCATTAGCTACATATAATTTTCATTACTGCAGCACTACTTTTTTCACCATTTATTGGCAATAAATTACTGCATGGTCCTTGGCAAGAGGAAAATATACGAAATTGATACACAAAAAAGGCCGATCATGAGGGAGAAAAACCCAAGCTAACTGCATTTACAGTATGATAAGCTCAAAGTTACCTATTACCATCCATGAAATAATTGATTATATGTAAATATTAGTGCTCAATAACATTTAATAAATAAATATTTGTTGTCCTTGTATCTTGAATGCTACATTCACTTCTGATCTCCTTCAGAAAAGGACAATGCAGGACCTATAAAAGTACAACGAATGTCAACAAAGCTGATTAGCAGTATTCAACAGGTCTCTTATGAGGACAAATGAAATAGCCAAGAATTCTTCATCTCAGGAATGATGTACTTGAAGGAGAATATAAAGATGGAAATGAAATAATAAATCCAGTCATGAATGCAGCTAATAAAGTGCAATTATTCTATATTGTCCAGAAAATCAGAAGTTGAGGATTCAAACAAAGTCATCTGAAAGTAGGTAATGAAGTAAATTGATACAGAAAAAATAAAACTATGTTGTTTGTTTTTAAATAAGACATTACCACTATGGAACTCATTCCTGCAGAATGCTTGTGAAGCTGAAAGCTTAGAGGCTTCAAGAAGTAGTGAGAGGAATAAACCTCCAACACAGACAACTAAAATCTGGCAAAACCTCTGATGTAGTTAAGTTCTTAGTCTTCTGATACTTAAAAATGCTAAGGTACTCTGTAAGAAAGATCTCTGTATGATTGCGCTGTCATATTGCACTTCTCTGAGTACCCTCTACCAGCACCTTGCAGAGCCAGGATACTGAGCTAGGCAACCATTAAATGTCACCCAGAAGAGCAGTTATCACTGAACTGAAAAATGTGTAAAAAAAAATTTAAACATTTGAGGATGTAGGATGATATTCAAATACAAACAGAAGTAACAGCCTACTGTTTGCAAACACGGGAAAATACCAGAGAAAAACAGAGCATGAGATTCTAACCAGTGAGTTTACTCACACTCTCTTTTTCTCTATATCTATGTATGTACATCAACTGAATTTGTTCCTTTCCAGAAGCGGTCAGAGTATGACTGACTTACAAAAAAAAAAAAAAAGTGATAGAAGTCATATTTTTAAATGGACATAATGGTCAGTAATCTTATAAATTGGATACTCACTTATATGATTGCAAAGTGAGAAAACATCATTTTATTCCCATAGCAAAGAATATATAATTAAACCTATATATATTTGAAAGTACTTACTGATAATCACTCGATCTAATATATGAGAAGCTTTCAACACATGATGAAAATGTTTACCAGAGAAATGAGCATCTTGTAAATTATGCCAGCAAATGTGTATTACACCACCTTCTACACATTGATCAAAGAATCAGTGTGCAATGCATACTACTGAGAATTATGAAAATAATAATTTATAAAAAGTATGAAAATAATATTTTTAAAAACAATTATCATACATGACTGTGGCTTACCCTTTCTTACTTAATGTGGAAAAAGGAAATTCATATTTGAGAAAAGCCATGATGTTTGAGAAGTCGTGGCAGCTTGGTGAAGTTTGCATTGACTGAAAAAGAGGAATCATAACCCCCATTTTTAAAAAGGGAAAAAAGAAAAACCTTGCTTTCTTCATTTCAGGTATCATAGTGGAAAACATAATTTTTAACACACAGTACTGCTGATGTTCATTTCACATTCTCATTTGTTTTTTAATACTGGAGACATTCAAAGTTAATATTTTATACTTTTTTTTCCCTCTAAAACACATCTGAGAAATAAGGTTTAGGTTAAATCAAATTAATATCTAAATATCAATACATATGGGAAATACTTATTTGTTGTCACAACTGTCATTCCACAAAAGTGAAACACTGCAGCAGCAAAGAATGCATTAGATATCCATCATTGCCTAAGAAAATGTTTTTCTACATAATGGCACCAAACAAATTGCTGCAAATTTATTCAAAAGAATAGCTGTGATCTCTTTTTTGAGGAAATTTATAGCAATCCATATACACATTTCAAAAATTCTCTGCATTCCAGAGGAAAAAAAAAGGGAGAAAAGTAAGCCTAAGGGGTCCGCATTGATGTTTGTTTTTTTCCTATTATACATTCAAGAAATTTGTTTTCTCTCCTTCTTCAACATTGTTCTGCATTTACGGATTTAGTTCCCACTATGTACATCTACTGACAGAAAATCCATATTATTTTTATGTTTTAGCTTTTGTAATAACATTGGAAGGAAAGAAACTGAAAGAATGTGAAAGAGGAGGAAAGAAATGTCTGTTAGAAATATTTGAATATGTTATGAAGATGGATAAGATCTGATGGTCACCAGATCAAACCCAGCATTCATGCTCATACCTTGTGCCATCGCAGTTATAAGAAATTCAGCTTTCAGGGTGAAAGAAATATTCTGTAGCAAGTACAATTTTAATTTTATTTTTGCAACTGTCACTCACTTTGATTTATGCATCGGAAAGTGTAGCTTAGAAAAAATTCTATAATTCTAGTTGTCTGTGTAACCACCAGCCTTCCTGTCTGCACATGGAACGGGTGTATCTATCTCTCTGTATCTCCTAAGCGGTCTCCATGTCTCCATCTTTCAAACAGCTTTAGAAGTTAACCTATTTATTGATTGTAGCTACTGCTGGTGATGAAGTTATAGGTTGTTGAGTGTTCACAGTGACTGGTCAAGTATTCAATTGAAAGGGGTCGAGAATTCTCATTAGTATGTCAACTGTTTGTGTTTTCCTGTAAGAAAGTTGTCAGTTGATTGAAAGAAGATCAATAAAGGCCTGTGGGACTGAAAGAGTTTGTAAGGAAGTAACCAAATTGTACAGAATTGCTATTTTATCAATACTATCACTGAGTAACAGTATATACCCCTTTCTCATCAAGAGAAAGGAATTCATGTGATATAGATAGCAAATCAATAGTTCAAAAACAATGTTATTGTACAGTGCAATGAACAGATATATCCATTGTAAACTTGGTCTTTTTCTGTACTTTTTGTATTCACTCAATGATCTACACTTTTTTAAAAAAAGATACAAGATAGGAGTGACAGATCTTTGTTAAAAATTTTCCATTTTATGCCATAGAAGAGTATAACCCATTTTATCCATTTGAAGTATTTTTTTCTGTAAGCACTATCGAAGATTCCACTGAGAACAGAGTTTTATAGGTCTGTGCAAAAATTTAATTCCAGTTTTTCCCTGAAATCATAGAGAGAACAGAAAAAGGCATGGAGAAGTGAGGCAAAGGCATGAGAAGGGAATGTGATCCTCCTCAGTTCGTACAAAGAACCAGAAGCGGAAAGCTACTATTGTCTACTAGTGCTTTTTGCCTTGAGCCTCACTGGTATTAAAAAAACCCCACAACATAGTACCAAACCAATTCACCAACCTGAATCTGGAATCAGATCGGGGAGCTGGAAGACATGGTGGAGAGCTATGATCTGATCCACTGGAACTTGGTGGGATGCATCACATGATTAGAGTGCTGCAATAGGTGACTATAAACTCTTCGGGAGGGGCAGGCAAGGAAGGAGGGGTGGAGAGGGAGAACGTTGCCCTCTATGCTATGTAAAAAAAAATAAATGGACTGACTGCACAGAGCTGTGTGAAAAACAGTGATGAATATGTTGAGAGCTCATGGGTAAAATATAGTGGCCAAGCAACAAAGGAAACCTCATGGTTGATGTTTACTGCAGGCCAACTGATCAAGGGGAGCCTGTTGACAAAATGTTCTTACTACACAAAGTGTCCTGCTCGCTGAGGGACTTCATCCACCCTGACGTTTGCTGGAAAAACAGCACAGCAAGCTGTTAGGACTCCAGGAGACTCTTGGAGTGCGTTGAGGATAATTTCTTAATCCATGTGATAGACAGCCTGGCCAGAAGATAATTGTTGCTAGATCTATTGCTTGCCAACTCAGAAGAACTAATTATAGAGGTTAACAATGGTGGTGGCCTGGGCTGCAGTGATCATGCCCTGGCTGTGAAAATGGTCAGAGGGCTGGAATACCTCTCCTATGAAGAAAAGCTGAGACAGCTGGGGTTTTCCAACTGGGAGAAGAGAAGGCTCTGAGGATACCTTCTTGCAGCCTTTCAGCATAAGGGAGCTTGAAAGAAAGATGGGGAAACGCTTTTTACCAAGGCCTGTAGTGACAGAAGGGGACAGTATTAAACTGAGAGAGGGTAGATTTAGATTGGAGGTATGGAAGAATTTTTTTAAATGAGGGTGGTAAGATGCTGGAATGTGTTGCTGTTGTTGCAAGGGAGTCATTGGAATATGTTGGGAAGTTTTGGATCCCCCATGATGTTATTCATCCCAACAAGTTTGAATGACAATGATCAGATCGTAGCTTTCCAGCTTTCCATCCACAATGGCCACCAGCTCCTCAGTTTGGTGGCAACTACATAATTTGAAAAAACTGACTACACACCAACGTAACGTCCCAGACATAGGAATGGGACAGGAAAACCACAGTTTTCCTGACACAGTCTACTCTATCCAAAGCTCTTTATTCAGCCTAAGGGGGCACAATTTGATATCTTCAAATTTCTTATGAACCTCTAACTAGAGGCCATATCGTATTGAGGCTTCTATTTTTTATCCTTCCTTTTGAAAGTGTTACCTTTCTGATGGAAAAAAATAATTCAAATTATTTTGGGGTGGAAAAAAAAAGCAATAGGTAAGATGATTTAAGCCATTAACTCCTGTTCTTGTCTCCAAGTTCATGTATACGTACTACATAAAAAAAAGCACTCACAACACAAGGAAAATAAGATGCTGGACTTCTCTCTCCAACTGTTAGAGCTATACATTAGTCTAGAATTGTTCGTGTTCTTCCCTCCCTCTGGCATGATTAATTTTGATATTTTCTTGCTTGATATTCTCTTCATCCCACTTAAAAAGGACTGAGTGATAATTGATTAATATCTCTGATACCATTGTTTTGTATCGCTTCGTGGTTAGCCCATTTTCTAGGAAAGAAACTGTTTACAAATAGAATATGTGCCCAATTATATAAATAATCAAAAGACTTTTATTTTCTGGTAACATTGTGAATAACCAAAGATCACCTCTGGAAGTGCTCCAAGGTAATTAATAAAAATAATTACAAGCATAACAAAGTAAATTTTTGTGTTTGGGGATATTTTTTTTCATTTATAATAAAAATAATACATTTTTACAGTGTCTCCAAACAGTTTTCATCACATTATCTGTGCTGAAAATATGTTCTGTATTTCATTTTTCTGTCATATCATCTAATATTGTGTAAAATTGTGAAGATATGTTGTCCGTTTTCTGTATAGTGCTTTTTTCCCAAAATTCCAAGTATAGCATTGTACCATCTAGCTGAATTGATGGGTTCAGATTAGAATCAGATAAAATGCACTTACTTGAACAAGCCAGTAATTACGCTGAATCATGTAATGTGTCTCTAGAGCCACTCTATTCTAGTTTGCTTAAACAGCAGCTGACTCTGAAAGCATTCTGTTTACAAGCCATTCTGTTTCTATATTATATATTTTTCAATATTTATCTTCCATTGTTCTTTACTACGAGGAACATTTGCATGAAAACAGGATCTTTGTTTTTCAGGAGTCCATCTGCTACCATTGCTTATTCTCAGCCTGAAGTCATAATCTAGTGTTTATGACACCATCCTAACATTTAGAGGAACCAGATGAATTGTCATTAAAAGCAAAGTGAAAACACCCACAGATTCTGCCTTCAGATGTGGTTTAAAAGGAGAAACTAATGGGCTCCCAATCACAAAACCTTTTTTTTTTTTCTTACAAATGCATGTAATAATGCACAGCTAGGAAAACAGTAAGAAGAATCAGCAATTCCTTTAAAAGATATGAGAGGTACTCAAGGGAGCTAGGAAACTAGATAGCAGAAATTGGATTTTGCTATGGTAACACCACCTACACCTCTTAGATTCTTTAATGTCATCAAAACCTGTGCTGATTTTACTTAATTACTTGAATTTCTTACTCAGACAAATTCTCACTTATCAAGTAGGGTACCAGGAGAGATATTGTCACAGCTTGGAGGGAACAGGAATATTTGCACTCCGGAAAAAGTCTTCTCACTTAAAAAAAAATCATACTTTTACAGTTGGCTTTGGCAGAACACAGATTTCTATTTAAATTCAGAGTATTTCTGATCATGGCTGATGGACTAGAATTTCTATCAGCATTCGAGATGCAGATAGAAAACATTATTTTTTTGTTAATATATTAAAAAAAAATAAAGGAAAGAAAATTGTCTAAACTCTTTCTCTAGTTTGCATGGAGGGCCAGTGCATGCAGAGGACAGTTCTCCATTACAACGACCTGTCTTTCTCAACTGACTACCATGGAAACATAAATGACTGGTTTAGGGATATTAACTTTTTGTTAACTGGTGTCTGGTGAGGGAATTCTCATTCCAAGCAATAAATACAAAATGTAGTCTGGGAAATAGAGCTGTTTTTCGTTATTTCCATAAAACAGCTGTGTGTACATACATTGTGGGACAAGGGATTACAGCTGTACATACATAAATGTAGAGAGCATGCAAGTTTGTGGGTAAACACATAAATAAAGTTAGGCAGGAGGCTAAGGCATTGGTGATTCCTTTGCCATGGCTGTTTTCCATGTATTTCATATTGCTGAGGAACTGAACATTCAAATGCCTGAAATATTTAGATTGAAAATATTTAAATTTTATTAAGATGACAGGATGTCTCAAACTATAGCCATTTGATTGCCTCCTGTCCATGTTCTGTGGGTTTCATTCTCCAGTTAGATTAAATTTTCAGCTGGATTAAGAGGATGAAACGTGGCAAAGGACTCCCATAATGAATGCACTTTCCTTCTTATCCACATACAATAAACATTATTCATCAAAGCAAATGTAGTCCAGCTAGGAACTCTGCAAGGAAAAGCAACCTGGGAGAATGATAGTATGAGGTTTTAAATTTACTAGGTATTCAGGAAGCATTTCCAAAACTAAATTCTACAAGGATTCTTAACTTCTTCTGAAATATTTTTGCATTCAGATGTCTTAAAACAAAGGAAAGTTCTAGGCTTAAGGATAAGATTTTCTACAAGAGTAAGAGTTGGATTTCTATCAGTGTTCCAGCTAGTTTAAAGATGTATTTTTGTGTACTCTTGAAAACAAAGTGTTTTCAGGAGCTCCTTCAATTCTCATTATGCTATTGTTTATGCATTTCTTTGTGTTTTCCTCCAAATACTTGTTGATCACGTTGGTTTATGTTCAGATTTTGCCTTTCTTCAGGGACTTGAAGTAGCAGACTTCCTCTTTCATTTCAGGTTTAGAACTGACAGCTCCATCAAAAAGATTTTTAGCAGAGATTAATGACTTTGATATGCACAGTGGAGACCTGAACTGCTTTAGCAGTTGTCTTTTTCTTTATCTATAGTAATAGGTATTAGCTAATTAATAGGTAGCTAATTAAAAATGATGTTTTAGCTACTGGGTTACTGGTTTTTGAGAGTTCTGAGTTTTGATCTTATATTACTGGTAACTATTTTTATGTTATATAAGGTCTTAGCAAATTACTACTTTGCCTTCTAGACTGAGTTCCTCAGTTAGATGACCCCAAACATCAGAGTTCACATTTCTTTCCTAAAACCCTTAATTTCTCGTAGTCTCCAAATATATTTGAGATAGCACAAGATTTTTCTATGTGGTCAAAATGAAACTGTAATTTAAAATTATGCAAGATTTAACTTATCTTCTGCGTGCTTGTTCAAAGTGTTTCCTGGATAACAATATTTGCTGGCAATGTGGAGGTGAAGGTGATAATTTAACATGTTATCTGGCAGTGACCTTTCATTTAAAATGTTAAGAAATAGTGTGGTACCATAATTCACCACGACTCTTGTATTTTTGCTATATTTTAACTAAATGCATGTGAATATAGTCTTTATTAAGTGGATTTTGATTGCCTTTAGCTGTGCAGAGAGTTGAGTCCTCTGAATGTAATGAAGTGTGATCATATTTCTCTGAAAGGATTGAATACTGACGCATTTTATAACATCCAATTTATAAAATTTAATTTAAGAGTAAAGGCCACAGAGAAAATTAGTTGCTTTTTAACACGTCCCTTCTTTACTTATTCAGCTTCAGAATTTAAAAGCTATATATCTGAACAGAACTTGGATCTGAATTCTAGACAGAGTTGTTGATGCAGTGCTGTGGGAGTAGGAAGCCTTGTTGGCTTGAATTTTTGTAGTTTCTCTGAATTGTACATGTTATGTACATTTTATATACCCGTTTGTCAAAGGCTTTTAAAATAAAGTGTAAACCCAAGGTTGTGGTACAAACAGTCACTTTATGTCATAGTCTCACTTAAATGTATTTAAAAAAATTAACTGTGTAGAACAGAATCTAGTCCTATGTGAGCTTTCAGTTTCCATATTTACCTATTTCCCCTTCAGTGACTAAACCTATTAACGGCCAGTTGCAATCAAGCTTGGGTCTCCATTAAAAAAAAAAAGAGATAAAAAATAAAATACATAATGATTTGCTTGAAAAAGCCCTTCTCTTCTCTTTCAAATATTTCTTACTGATTTATGATGCTTAAGAGGTTTTTTTGGTGGACCACTGAGAATGAGAAAGGAACTATCCTTAGCTTTCCAAGCCAATCAATCAAATTCACTACAAGTGGATCTTCTCCAGTCCCCAGCTGGCCATACACAGATTAGTGTCCATGGCTCTGTTGATTCCCAGATCTCTGTTCTCTTTGATCCTAATTCCCAAAGTGAAGCTTCAACACTTCCATTGCACTTGGTTCCAATCTCAAAAAATGAGTTCTGAGCAGATTTTGATGCTTAGAGTTGGGAAAACATACAAACAAACAAGCTAAGGAACCCTGCCATTTACTGTGGTGCATATGTTTCCTGTTCCATATTAATACAAATTCATAAAATGACTGACTTTCTTCCCCTGTTTTGAGACAAAAATGACATTTTCTATTTATGCTTCTTTCCAATAATGTATAAAAACCAAATTTATACATTATAAATTTGGCAATTTATCTAAATGCAATGTATCTAAAAAAAGGCCTCAGATCAGAACATCATAGGAATTTTTTTCCTTCCCCACAAAAAGGAGTGAAAAAAAATCTTTTTCCTTTAACTTTATTTGCAATAAATCTCTCTCAAATGTTAAAAGTTTGAAACAATATAAGAAAAATCACATTGTATACCCTTTTTCATATTCTTGTACAGATTTCAGGTTCAGCTTCCTCAGAATTTATTACTTCACTGTTTTTTTTAAGCAAAGAAGAAAGGCTGTTTAATTATTCACTCAAGTATATGTCTAAGATTTGCAGGATTTAGACTTATCTTATATTTATTTTCTTTTTATAAGACTACTTATAATTACCTTTGGTCCCCACATTAATATAAAACCTGTATGGAATGAATCTTTGTTACCTTTCACCGGTGACCTGCAGAGGTATAGTACCAGATTCCTGATGCTCTGTTTCAGGAAGGCAGTGCTTCTGACCAAGATGGCAGATTTAAATTTAGTGAGGAATTGTGGATTCTAGTTTTCCCTTTTCAGCCTATATCTTTGCTTGAACAATATTTTAGGTAATGTATTATTATTGACTGTCTAGTCCTTCCCAAAATATGAAGGTATTTTATTATGCCATCTGGGAAAATCTCTATCCAAATTTTTGTCATCTTGTATCTGGGCTATTATAAACAGCTCTTGGCCAGCCTTTCTAATCTATTCCCCATTTATATTCTATTTAAAACATGCAGTATGGTTGATATTTTCACACCTCACAACTCTCATGCTATGCTTTTATGCAGTCAATTAAACTTCTAGCCTTGGGATAAAATTAAACTTTTATTATTTGAACTGAAACTTTTTTTTCAATAATTTGATTTATGTTTATATTTCTTGGGCATGGAATTCTGGATTGGGCATTTTGCTATACCATGTGTAATCTGTTTAATTTCTGAGTACGGGACATTTTCAAATGTGGCTTCTAACTGATTAGAAGATTTCACACATAATTTCTGCTCCAGTGAATTTCAGTGCTTTTGAGGAAATACGTAAATGTTTTTTTTTTCTTTACTAGATATTTTTGTCTAAAGTTGTATGTAACATTGTGTCTGAGGTTCAGAATCTGTAGAATATCCACAACATTTTCCATTGCACCTGAGCTATATGTGATCTTTGCCTCATGAAAAGATTTATTTTGTTCTAAACATGAACTTTCTTCATTTTTTCCAATATTTAGTCTCAAGCTTTATCAATTAAAATAAAAATAAAATAAAATAAACACATAAAAACCAAACCAGTGTTTGTACTGGTTTGTACTGACTCACCATCTGTATAAAATTTTTTGCTTTGGGATTCTTTGGATTGTATTGTGGCTACAGCAATGCATGGCTATTACTGCATAACACTTGAACAGACATCAATCATAAACAGTCATAAACCCTAACACCTGAGCAACATAAAGATTATCCAGTAGCATGCAAAAAAACTGAGCTGTTGAGTCCTGAAGTTTTAAAGCCATTTACTGTCTCTGGGTTTTTTTAATTAAAATGGTTTTAAAAGTACTTAAGAATCTTCTTAATTTTTTTTGTGACAGAAAATTTGCAACTGTCATCTGTAAGTGAACTGCAGAAATTATTTACAAGATGAAACAGATGATAGGTGATGAGTTTGAGGTGGTTGCATTAGAGATGCCCTTATCACTGTAGTCAATATAATATGCATATTATGGTAGAAATACCTCTAATCTAGAAAGAGTAGACATATATTTGCATCTGGTTCCACCTCAAACCAGGATGGTAGTATAGTGTACTACATGTCAACAAATGTTATAGGTAATGATCGTTGTCAAAAGTTCATTATGAGCTGTTTTTCACATATCTGTAGGTGTAATCATCTGAAAAGAATCCCATACAGACATTGCAAGTGCATGTAAAATATTCTGATCTGTTAGTATGTTTCATGCACCTTGCTCAAAGTTACAAAATCAGACCCTATGAGAAAACAATAGAAAAATAAATTCTTTCCTTAGCTCCCTAAGCAGATTCCCTTTCTTCCCTCAGTTCCTAGGTTCCTTAGTTTCTGTATCTTCTGATGCTTCTGGGGGCAGCACCCCTTATTATTACATTCTTTGCCTTTTGATCTGCATGTCTGTCTTCATCTGCTATTTGTAGGACCTTGGAGATGGAGACAATCTTTTCATTCTGTGTTCGTATGACAGGTACAAACCCCAATCATTTTTCAGACCTGTCTCCATCTAACCACTGCCGCCCCTAATATTTGCTCAACAGATTACTGTAGCTCTGGCTGTACCTGGAATGGAGTACTTAAGCACACCGAACATTTTAACACATTGACAGATACTTAGCTGTGCTGTCCAGAAAGAATGTGCACCATCTCTCTCTCTCTAAGCATTTCTGTCCCTAGGATATATTTTGAGGCCAGTTTCGTGCTGAGCTAATAGCTAGGAAGATGGGCGTTAAGTGCATGGGTCCTACAGTAAAGCACATTAAGCCCAATTCTAAGTAATCTCATTTTCCTGTGTCTTGATCTGGCCTTTGTGAACAGTTTTCTGACTGGCAAGTGGTCTCTTAATGTATGCTTGGAATTCATAAATGGTGTTGAAGCTGTGTTACGGTTTGAGAAAACCCATGACAATTGATTGTCGTTTAGACAATAATTCTACCACCTGATGATCCCTCCCCACCTGGGAAGGGGAATCTGGGAAAGCAAGGAAACACGAGGATTGAAATATAAATAGATTTAATAGGATAATACTAAATAATTAACTATAATACTAAAGACCAAGTATTAATCCCGATATTAATATAAGATCTACACAAATTACAGTCAGCCAATTATATGAGCAGGAAACTCTGCACTCCCAGCAGTGGATAATAAATGTCAGATGCTATGAGCACAACAGCTTTGGGAGGAAGGGGTCTGGTGCTGGGGCAGGGAGTTCTCTGGGCCACCACCATCAAGGGAATGGTGAGAGAACTACACAGCAAACTCTCTAATTTATACTGAGTGTGACATTCACGGTAGGAAATAATCCTGTTGGCCAGGCCTGGGCCAATTGCCCACGCCTCGCTCCTCCTCATTGCTGCAGCCAGCAAGGCTTGAGAAGCCTTGAGACCTTGAATCCCACAGATCCTAGTTGGCAATAAAGTAAATATTTTCATAAATTCAGACACTAGAGTCTTCTAAAAGTGCAGTTTCCCCAAGCACATTAGAAGAGAAGTTAGTCCTGTGTCGCTCAATGTGAGACAAGCAGGATACAATTTATCCTACGCTGTCTTGAATGGACAAAAATTTAAAAAAAAATCAATTCAAAAAAATCCCTAAAATTTGAAGAAATTTACTGCTTGCAGATACAATTCAAATTAGTTGTATATCATACAAGCCAGCTATTGTAACTGGAAAGCCTTTTTCTTCTGAGCCAAATAACCTCTCCCCCTAAACTCCGTCATTTTTTGTCTTCCTTAAAAATTTCCTACATTTGAGTCCACTCTGGTTTTGATTCTGATTAGGTGTAATTATCATAGGAAGCCAGACTTGCTTTTCATTCCTGATGCATTTCAGAGAGTGTAGGGTATGTGAGGTACTGTGTGTGTATATATTTATATCTATCTATGTCTCATCTGAGTGGGTTGCCTGCAATCCTTCCTTGGTTTGGCTGTACTGTTTCCTGAGAGAAGCTATCATGCGCTGTACCCGCAGAGAGGTTAAATTTCTTTTGTATAATCTGAGACTCTCTATGATATGATCCCACCTTTAAGACAGATATCCTCTGTGGCCAACTATGAACAATGTGGTGGCTTGTATAATTCTAACCCTAGATGCTGATACCAAAGTGGGGGTAGTGGTGGTGGGAGAGGAGAGGAATATATATATATATATGGGTGAAGAAAATGAAACATGAGTTTTCAACAAACTATGGGATTCTTATGGGTAAAAATTAGTACTATTCTACATATAAGCTGCAAGTGCATGTCTAGATGCTGGGAAAGGGGGGTTAAAAGAATCGTTGTCTGAGGGGTGAGAGGTGATTATAGAACGGGAGAGAAGGAACACAAACAAGTGCAATCAAGCAATGGAGAATACTCCATGGAGCATGTGCAAGAAATTCCCCTGAAAGCTCTGCTGGGGTAAGTGACTCTCCCTCCCTCACCTGCTGGTGGGTGATATCCTCCAGGAGAGGCATTAAATTTCTGAACACAGCCTTCTCAGTGGAGCTGTGATTTTAAACTTACTGCGTAATGGAGTGTATTACCATTTACCATATGATGAGATAGCCTTGTCTGTCAGCCAGTGAGCTGCTTAATGTTATATATGGGTCAAATGAGCCAAAAAAAAAAAGAGGGGAGGGAAAATCAAGAGCCTTGAGCCCTCTTGCAAAAGGGGAAAGTTCCCCAATGGCAAGCAGCCAGGTCATTTTTTAAAAGATCCATTTTCTCCTGAAAATTGATTAAGCAGCACTAAATAATTTAAGATAAAGGAATTCCAAGGGCAGGGGGATATCTGCTGAGTCAGCCATTGCAGTGATCACAGTAGCAGGTGGTGTCCTTCTGGCAGAAAAGTTTTTTAATATTTTCAAATGCCTTTACTTGCATGAAAAAATGGATATTCTCCAAACAAATTCATAGTGCTAAAGCCTTTTCTTGTGAATATTTGTATACAATAAGTAAAGGATCATTATAAAAGCCAAATCAATCAGAAGTTCAGAATTTAACTGGTTGTTCCCAAACATAGTTTTGCAGTGGCTGAATTGATCCATTTGAAGGTGTAATGTTATTTGCAAAGCTTACATGACATCTAGTTATGTAAAAACAGATAAGTAGCCAAGGTAAAAATGCAGAGATTCATTGAACTAATCTTATGTCTTACCTTAATTCACTGAAGTTTTTTGGTTGTTTATGGTTTTTCAGCAACTTTGACCAGAAAAACAAAATAATCAGTTTCAGTGCTTGAAGAGAGCTTTATATTAACCATGAAATGTAGCATATAGACAAAATGGAAATTGTTCCCAGTGTTTCTAACATTGATCTTCTAAATGGTAATTGTTTAAACCCGAGCTAATTATCCTAGAATCCTTTTAGAGTCAATATTGTTCATAATGTGTCTTTGAAAGGCTGTTCATCTTGGATATCTGAAAAATATTACAGTGAGATGGAGTGATAGATTTAAATGTAAACCTTAAATTAAGTATCAGAAATTCAACCTTAGCTATGCAAGACATTCTCCTGACAAACATATGGAAACATTGAAGTTTGAGTAAAATAATAATAATAAAAAAAACGACGAAAAAACAAGTGAAGACTTTTACATCAATCAATGGTCAGCTTAGTTTTAGTCAATATTCTTAACTTTGTGTAATAACAGACAGAATTCCCCCACAAAGCTGCACATTCTCAGAGGAGAAGTGCCCTATGGTGTTAAATTTTCTTTCATCAGTCTCCTGTTTCCTTAACAGCTGCTATGATTTCCATTCATCAGGGGTATGTTAGCATTGGCCAATAATTTGATGGCATCTGAGGATTCTCAGGTAGGGAAAAAAAAAAAAAAGCTTTCCTTTTATAATGCACTAAGGTAATGGGAAACAGTGCCCAGGTTCTAACCCACAAATGGTGACTTTCTGTATTGCTGCTGTAATGTAAGGTAGCTTTCTGTCTTGTCAGATGTACGGGCTATATCTTTTGATTCTTATTTTCTTTTTTCCCCTCTCTTTCTTGCTTTATATTAGAAACATCAGCAATGCCTTGTCATCATAAACTCTATTGTTAGGAAGCTTGCTCAGATTAGGTGACTGTAAAAACAGTTGGCACATAAACCTGTAACTCGTGCTACCCACACCCTCTCTTCTTTGCTTTGTTCAGCAAAGGTGGGAGGTAGTTGGAGTTTTCTTTCTCTCTCTAGCAAGTGTACCTTTGATGGCAAGGACAGTGTTACACTTGGTGTTACAGCCCTACCTAAGATCATACTTGGGTTCTCTGAAAAGCTTAAGTAGCGCTGCCAGTAAAGGGACCAGAATGATGGTTTGATGCACTGGTGACTCAGCTGGTGTTCTGTTGGCCAGCCTCTTCCAACTTGGCTTCACAGAAGGAGCCATGATTTAATAATTATAATGTAGAAGATAGACAATAATGACAATAATTAAAGAAACCCAACAAACAAACAGATCCACAAGGATAACTTGAGACATTCGCATATATTGTAAAAAACCAGAAAACTGTAAAACCCTTGTTAATGACTTTGTCTTTGTTGTTGTGAAATGTAAATTTATGGAGGTATGGGATGGCTTATCAAAGATTCTGCACAACCATACAAAAAATATAATTGTGTGAATGGCTCAGTTATTTGGAAGCCTGAATTAATAGCGGGGAAATAATTAGTTCTGGTCATAAAACAGAAAAGAAAGCATAAACAGTCTGTCATTTTAATCATCAGTTCTATTATTTTGAATTTAGTAAATGGTGTCAAATTAAGAATGTTGCCCAATATGACAAAATACAAGTTTGGAGAATGTTATCATACACCTGAGATATACTGCTCCTGTTTAATATTTTATAAGCCATATTTATTATCCTCTCACACAACATTGGAACAAATCTGCATCTGTTAAGGTAAATTTTATTTGTCATTCTTGAGTTTAACTATTCCCTTGTTCTTTTCTTGTATTGAAAAAATGATCTATCACAGAACACATGGCAAATACTTATTAAGATTTATTTTATTTTTTATTGCCTTTGCAACATTTGCTTTTTAGCTGTGGTTATAAAACCTCAAATCTTCTTCAGTTTGGAGCTTGACATCTACCAATAAAAGGGGAAAATGAAATAAAAGCTAGTGAAAATAAGGTTTATGTTGGCTTATGTTTTCAGAAAGATCTCACAACAGCAAATATGCAAGACACCACAGAATTTCCAGGCCATATAATTCAATTGTAATCATTCTGAAGCAATAGAGAGAGAAAGTGACTGATCTATACATATGCAAAAATATACAGTAGCTTTTGAAGAAAGGAATATACACAAAAATGAATGTTTTGCTTGTAAGCAATTATCTGTTGACTTATTTGTGTGAACTTCAAAACTTGATTACTTTTGATTTTCAGAACTAATTGTTTAAACTGTAGTCTACAGCATACATGGAAACTATCTAATATGCCCTAGGGAAGTATTGATATGAGGTGACTAGTCATATACTCTGGTGTGGGATAGTTTAGACCTCTGGAATCATGGTTTCAGCTGTGATAGAGATGACTTTCATATTAGCAGCTGTTATAGTGATATGGTTTGGATTTGGGATGGGAAATAATATTGTTAGTGCACTGGTAGGTTTGTTAAGCAGTCAAGGCCTTTTCTGCCCCCCCTATAGTGCCCTGCCAGTGAGAGGGCAGAAAAGTAGGGAGTAGACAGAGCTGGAACAGCTGACCCCAACTGACCAAAGGAATATTCCATACCATATGACAACATACTCACTATTTAGAGCAGAAGGAAGAAGGGGGGGACACATTCGGACTGATGATATTTGTCTTCCCAAGTAACCATTACATGTGATGGATCCCTTCTTTCCTGGAGATGGCTGAAGACCTGCCATTCACCTGAAGCAGTGAATTAATTCCTTGTTTTGCATTATTTGTGCACGCAGCTTTTGTTTCACCTATTGATATGTCTTTATCTCAGCCCACAAGTTTTTTCTCACTTTTGCTCTTCTGACTCTTTCCACCACCCAAACTGGGGGGACTGAGTGAGCAACTGTGTGGTCCTAATTGCTGGATGGGGTTAAATCATAAGATCTGGTATAAAAACCACTGAAATAATACGAGGTCAGAAGTATAAATTCCTTATATAGACAATGTAAAGGGGCTGACATCTGCAAATGGACAAACTAAATAATTTGCTTCTAAACAGAGATGTAACTAAAGGTATGCAACATGATATGTAGTGCTTTGGGCATGTCTTAATGTATAGTGGATATTAAGAGATACTTCTTCAATTAGTGTAGTTCTGCCCTCAGATATGTAACAGGCAAAAACTGTCCCTGTCTCGCTTAACCAAGGAGCTGTATAATGTCTGTGATTAGGACAGCCAGGTTCAAATTTGATCAGCTAAAAACCTCCACTGACATGATATCCATGTCCAGACGGATAAGGATTTATTCTGATTGTTTTCCCTACCAAGAAAAAAAAAAAAACGCCTTCTGTTTGACAGTTTGTAAATCGAAGAGAGTTTGGCAGGGAGGAAGGCTGCTCAGTTCTATGACTCCTTTGTGTAGTGGCATGCCTGGGGATATCTCTAAATCTTCATCTGAGGCATGCCACAGCCTCAAATGTCTTGTACAAAAACAACTTCCCTGCTGAATAAAGATAAGAATTAGCTGCTCTCAAACAGATTAAGGCAATTTGGCACCTTGAGAGCAGCCAAGGAAAGGGTGCTTTGCATTATTTTACCCTCCCACCAAAAGTAGGAAAGGTAGTGAACCCACGTAAAAAAACATTTGCCAGAGAGGATGACAGGAGGTTTGTGGAAGAAATTGAGGGGAGACCAATAGTCTTCTGGAATGGTAACTATAGTCTAGGTTATCTTTAATGGTAACTTAAAGTTAGGTTGCTGAATCGCTCATTTATGTGACCAGGGCCTTTATAGTGAGGGCTATCTGTAAATCAAAGGTCAGATCTTTGCAGAATGGCTGTGCCACATTCACCTGGTTTTATCCCAAACATTGGTGCTGAGCTGTGAGAGACTATGGAATGTAAAGCTAGGCAAGGTAAGTAGAGTGAAACCATAGAAACAGAAGGGTTGAGATGGTAATAGCAGCTCGGGGATCTAGAATAAAAACACCGACACACAAATATGTGCAAAAATCTAAGTAAAAAAAGCAGGGACAGGGGAGATCTCGACTTGGCAGTATCAAGGATTAGACCATTCCAAGGAGCTATGGAAGCCAGCTATTCCCCAGATGACTGATGAGAGCTGAGTTAGCACAAGGCTAGGTTGGTGAGAATATTAATGCGTAGCCCAGTATCTTGCAAGTCCTGGCTCTTAGATATATCTGTTAGACAGTAAATAGTTTCAGTAAATAGAATGTACATCTGGCTCTCAGAGTCTCTTTGTGCACGGCAAAATATGCCTGAAAAAAAAAAAAAGTGTGGTTCAGTAAGGGAGACCAAGAGACTGCTTCAGAATGAATTAAATCACTCTCGAGAGATTAACTTTCAGGCAGGTAATATGGGAGATAGCTATGTCTGATCTTTAGAGCAGCCTTAGCACTGCTGTGAACGTATAAATCAATCAATGCAACCAACCAGCCAATGTGGGATCTTTTGTTCTTTGATATCCACATCTTCTAGTCTGATAGAAGTAGTTAAAAAATTCCCTTACAACAGCTCATATCTTTGGGAGAGAGATTTTTACTTTGGTTGCCTGCTCAGGGAAACATTGCTTTATTACTTCTTAGACAACCTTGTCAATTTATTTTCTTTGCAGGGGTTGTGGAGAGATTTATGATTCTAGTTTATTTTTTGCAAACGAAAGATTAAATTCTTATTTTCTTGTGTAGCACCAAAAAGGCAGGGTACCATGCTTATGCTTTTATGTACCTTCCTAATTAACTTCTCATGGGTCTGAAGGGTTTTGAGCCTCCATTTATTTAAAACAGCACAAAATCTGTATTTATATTTATTCAACCTAACATTAGGCTTCAAACTGAGATATCCGAGATAGGAGCATAGATACTCAAGGCTCCTTCTGTAATTGTTGGAGGGAAGTATGCTCTCCACAGGATGATTCAGATCTTAGTTCATTTGAATTTTTATCTTGAGGTGTCATCTCTTAAGTACAAAAATAGCTTTGTGCAATTTTTATGCTTAGATTAGGCTCCTCAGGAAGGTGCCAAAAGCTAAGTGGAATGAATCGGGAGCACCTATGCTATGAGGTCAGGCTGAGGGAGTTGGGGTTGTTCAGCCTGGAGAAGAGAAGGCTCCAGGGAGACCTTAGAGCAGCCTTCCAGTATCTAAAAGGGGCCTACAGAAGAGATGGGGAGGAACCCTACATCAGGGAGTGGAGTGACAGGACAAGGAGTGATGGTTTTAAACTGAGAGAGGGAAGATTTAGATTAGACACCAGAAAGAAATTCTTTCCTGTGAGGGTGGTGAGACACTGGAACAGGTTGCCCAGGGAAGTCGTGTCTGCCCCATCCCTGGAGGGGTTCAAGGCCAGGCTGGATGGGGCTTGGAGCAACCTGCTCTGGTAGGAGGTGTCCCTGCCCAGGGCAGGGGGGTTGGAACTCGATGATTTTTAAGCTTCCTTCCAACTCTAACCATTCTATGGTTCTAATATATGATTCTATGAATCTGGATTAAATTTTCTGACGAGGAGTTTAGGTTAAAAGACCAGAAAAAGTCCTTCCAATGGTATACATCATGTCTGAAAGCTGTTAACTTACTGAAAAAGGAAAATAAACATTAGACTTACGTTCAAGCTTACTCCCTAATTTGGCCTTTTAACTCACCTGACTGAAATGGTGTTCAACACTAACTTGTGTGCCTGTTCTGTCCTGGCAACCAACACTTAGGTGCTTTGTTCCTTGAGAGTTCCATGCTGATGTGCTATCAGAGTTCAGACAACATTGTGTATAGTTTTGCTGGATTCTTCTGCTATGAATTACCAATTTATGCTGGGTCTTGGTTTTGGTTCTCCTCTCCTAAGGTCTGAACAGCTGACGCTGTCAGCCATCCAATTCCATAAGAGCAAGGAATGCAGTCAGAACCCAAACTACATGAAATAATGGTATGTTTGAGCTGCCTTATAGAAGATAAGTGCTTTTCCAGGTATTATTGCAACACTTCCTTGTAGTTACAGTGTCAGAATGCAACATACCTCAGACATCAGTGCTTTGCAAAACAAAGCAAAATAAAATTAAAAAATGGAACGGAATCCTCCCAGTTATAGCTTCTGTATGTGCCTAAAGCTCTTTTGGGTTAGAAATGATATAACTCTTTGTCAAAATTAGGGCAGAAATTCTACTTTGTTCAGACCTAGGACACAGAGCTCACACTGTGTAGTAGCCACAAGAACTAGATGAATTATTGATGGGCAAAACCAGAATATTAATTCACAGAGGAGTAAGATATTTTTGGTTTTATGTTATTCTCATGCTGGTGATAAAATATCCTATATAATTTTGTATAAGCCTCATTAAATATCTGCATCCCACACCTTTCAAAACTCAAGTTTTATTGGTTTTGAGCCTCTATTTGGGCTTTATATGTTGGCAGTGAAATCAATATACATGAATTATTAAGAGCAAAGATTTTGCTAAAATGACAGCACATTCAGTTACTCTGTCTGGCACTCAGAAGTCCTTCTATTCACACATTTTCCAACCTTACAAAAGCAATTGACACAGACATTTCAAATATTGTTTTTTTATTTTTGCCTTCCTGTATGTTTTGGTTTTGTTATTTTAATTGTAGGCTTTTGACAGGACTGCAAAAAGCATACAGAGAGGATAAGAATTTTGCAGACAATTTCTATAGACCATGGGATATCAAGGTCCTCTGTCTATAAGAGTTGATACTCTTATTGTCTACTTAGCTGGAAAATGCCTCAGTTACCAGACAGACCCAACTCCTCATAAGCTTTGGGGGCAGTGAACATATTCTGTAACAGTCTGGAAGTGGGGCAGGAGGACAACAATGATTAATATAAGACTTTGTTTTAGATGGAGAGACAACAAACCACTAGATGATAGATAGGCACTAGAAAATAAATCATTGGAATCATGGGTTGGTCAGGAGAAAGTATTAGTTCAATCTGAAAATCAGTATCTTTATATATAGCTAGGTCCCCAGACTGTCATTAATGAGTAGTGTATTGTTGTGGAAGAATGAGGAGTACATTCTTGACAACTGTTAAGAACATTATACTTGATTTTTTATACAGCTACTCTGATATTGAATGATTTCATGTCTTCTAAAGTCTTTAACGATGATTGCTATACAGACACACACAAAACAACTCCCCATTTCTTCATTGTCACCAGATTTTCTGTCATTATAATGTTTTGTAATGTAATGATAGTTCGGAAATCCTGGGCACACTCAGGTATGCATCTGTGAAAAGAAAAGATGAAAGTAGAGAACTTCTGTTACACAGAGTTTTCAAATAAATAGAAACTAAGAGTTTGTGTTGTATCTGAACTTCTAGAGAACTCTGCTGAAGATGAAACATCAGTATTCAATACAATTGAAGCCAAATGATCTATGGAAAGATAGTTTCTCACTGAGATAAAAAAGAGTAGTCTTCTTTAAGTGTTTCATTTGTATTCATTGTTAGACTAAAACAAGTTCTTATACGCTCTTTTATTTTTTTTTGCTTTTATTTTTTTTCTCAGCTGCATTGGTTTGATAGGTATAAAGAAATTGTATCTTCACAACAAAAGAGTGTTTGTTTCAGGAGTAACCTAGATGGAAAGTGCTATTTCAGATCTATTTGGTAATATGTAATTTCAAAATGCCTGTATTTCTCTGTCATTTCTCTTATTAGCTAGTGGGGGGGTTCCCTATAAAGTATCAAAACATTTCCACATGTGATTTTCTTTTCAACAATTTTCATTCTACAGTATTCCTAGTCTATAATCAACAAAGGTCATGCTTTAAGTAAGGTGGATGTGTTTGTCATACAAGATCTCATAGTATTTTATTTTTGTCTTATTAAATAAAATTTAATTACAAAATAAATGTCTGCTTAAGGCATTTGAATGTTATCCATGTCAATTTTTGAAGAGTAGTCAAAATAAATAAGTGAACTTATTTAAAGATAAGTGCTTTGAATGGGGCATGTTGGATTTGCTGCATCTGTACTCAGTGAATCAACTACCACTCAAGCACACTCTGATTAATGTGGATGGAGAGCCTACCTCTAAAGCTCAATCCATGGTTTCAATATGGAGAAGTGAATTGTTGGTGGATACAATGTCAAAGAATTAATGGCACTGTACTTATAGTGTAGATATAGTGGAAAAGAATCTTTTTGAGTAGTTGCAATAATGTTTTTTAAGGAAGAATTACCTACCTGGAATGCAATGATGTTACAAAACAGACAACCAGGATTTCTATTGTATAGTCAGCAACATCTTATATTCAGCTCCAAGTCTTTTGAATTATGCCAAGTAACATCTAAATGAGAAAACAAAGAGGAAAAGAATGGCTTGTTGATTAATCATTTCAAGAAGATGAGTTGTTCCACAGCAAGACTTTTGCTTATTATCAAAATAGAGAAGTCTGTGGATTCTGGATAATCTGAATTTTTATCTAGACGTGAACATGATTAAAGTATAACCTGGCAGTTAAGAACGATCATTTCCATGTAACTGTTTACATCACCCACACATAGAATGTCCCAATTCATCCTTCAGGTATTACACCATTATCAAGCACAGATACAACTTTTTTCCCCTCAATCTATACCAGGGATGCAATTAGTTCTTCTTTCTGTATGTTACAGGAATCTGTCAGGCTGCCATAATAATTTTCTTTTATCCACCAAAATAATAAATTCACCATAAACTCAGTCCCACTCATCAGGAACTGTGTTCTGTCCTGTAAATGTAGCCTATTTTCTATTTGTTTTCTGTTTTCTGCTGTACGTTTTTGTATGAAGTAGGTATGCCATCTAAAAGCACACACTGTTTGTGCCTCGGGTAATTTAGGTAATTACCTAAATGTATCAGAAATATTTTGTTTGCAAGATTATATAAATATTCTTATACATATTTGCATGTTTGCTTTCAGATTACTCCACAGAACTGCTTTCCTTCAGACTATAATATAGTTAATATATATTTTCATTGTTATATCTAGTTACGTAAGCCTAATTTTAAGCATCTTTAATGAAAGTCAATATGTCAGTGATCATAATCAAAGGCTTGTTGAAGTCATTGGCAAATTATGAACTGATTCAATGTTTTGTGAAACATGCCTGGAATATGTAGGAATGTCTCTCCTGGAATACAAGGGAATATCTCTCATGTTTAAAAAAAAACCTCAAATACCTAACTGATTAAAATTTAATATTTCTTTATGTGTTGCTCATTGATAGCTGATAGTAGCAGGTGTGTTTTGATAAGATTGCTTATCTCCTCAGAATATACTTTAGAATTCAGTTATACACTTCTCCTAAGGCTTTTTTTTCTTGTGCTGGTTTCAGTCCTCAGGCTATAAGAGACTTTGGTCTTCAGTTTTAAACCTTTCCAAGGCTCAGAAAATTATTACCTCTTTTTGGTTTGTTTGCTTGTTTGTTCTGAGAAAATCCCCATTATACCCAACTTCAATCTTTGGTTTTTTTCAAAGGGATGAAATTGTATTAGCTATTTTGCAGCAGATCCATTATTCAGAAAAGGCTGCTGTACTGCTTCCAGCTGAGTGAGAATACTGAGTCTTGTTCCACCTAGTGAAAATAAAATAATGCATGAAGATTTCCCCAATGCACTACAGAAGTATGCCTAACCTGCATGGACAGTATCACATCCTCAGGACTCTTTCTAATGATTCCCTCCACAGCCAGTCTGGAAACCTAAACTTCCTTAATATTCTAGCTTCATTATTCTCATTTTCTATAATTCAACAACTTCTCATATTACACTTAATGGAAAAGTCATGCAATATTGAGCAGTAACTGCTGTTAATTTCCTGCTGTATATCATTTGCATTTTTTGTTGCTAGTGGAGAGTAATTAACATGCTCTAATTATCATACTGATTGTCTTCTTTAGCTTATGAGAATATAGTCATCTAAACCCTCGTTGATCTTACAATAGTACATTTTATCGCCTTCCATAATACTATCCAGGGAGATACAGGGTTTAGTTTTTTACTGAAAAATAGTTTGATCTAGCAGTAACAGGTTGCCTAAATGGTTCCAATTGGAACAGAGTAATGTAAGCTTTTATAGTGTCTATCAAAAAATATAGAGCCCTGCTTCTGCAGTAGTACAATAACATCATTTTTAGTCAACAGAACTGCAGTTGTATTACCATTATCACAAAAAAAAGTTTTCTTGTGTTCCATTCAGATTGTCTTTTAATCCTTAGTCTGTGAACAGTTAAGATAGGAAACATATTCAGTTGGGATATGCTTACAAGCAATAATGAGTGGGTTTTTTTCTTGCAAGGGTGCTTTTTAGGAGAATAGATATTTATCTGTAGGAATAATGCTTTCCTTAATCTAAAAGTTCTACCTAATCAAAGTCCTTAGTAAATTTTAGGTTAATGTAAAATTTGAACAAATGCTGCGGATATGAAAACTGAAGTGAAATCAAGCAATCCAATTGCTTGGAATACTTTATAAAAGAACATGGAGGCTTTGGGGTTTTGAAAAGAGAAGAAATATCGAGTACAATGAGATACGATTACACATACAAATAGATCCCATTGTTTTCACAAGATCAAGTCACAGAATTGGCGACATTCAAAGGAAGATTTTGTATGAGTCTATTCTGCATTTACTTAAGCATAATTGTTTAAACTAAGAGACACGGATTTCATCAGTCTGCATTGTGTCTTATGACTTCTGGAAGTCAGAGTTTCATTTGCAGCAGATATTTCCAGGGGATCAATAGTTACTGTGAAGATTTATGCCTTCATTGTAAATGTTCTCCATAAATGCTGAAATGGATATTGTCTGTCTGGAAATAAAGGAGTGCCATATTTGGATTTTATTTTTTTTCTTTTCTTCAGGGCTATCCACAGTATTCTCTACTTTTAGAATGCCTATAAGAACCTGCAGATGTAGAAGGACTGGGAATGCTAGTGTAGGATGGAACAAGCTGCGTGCTTTTTCTTATGTATAATGGTAAAGTCTGTTTTGCATTACAGAACCCCTTTTCTGTGCAGTTTTAGGGTAACTGCACTCAGAAGTGATTAAAATACCATTCATGAATGATACTAAACACTGATAGCTGTTAACAACCAAAGTAAAGCAATCCCAAACTTCACAAGCAGGAATTTACTATGAATTATCCATAAGAGTCCAGGAAGTCCTCTTTTTAGTGAAGACTCAGAAGGTCTGAAATCAAAGATGATTTAGTCAACAGTAGAGAACTAAAGCTACATCTCTTAAGAATAAACTATTATATATACACCAACCCAAATTTATCTAAAATTAAAAGCACTTTGCCTCTACTAAAAAAATATTTTGCAAAATATAGGAACAAATAATGCATCTTATTATTTTAATATTAATTTTTAATTTTAATAAGTACATTTTTATTTTGTAACATCAGCTAAAAATTTTCAAAAATCTTAAAAACTTCAGTGCACATAGAGCATGAATAAGATAGTACATTGACTAATAAGCCTACTTAGGAGGGAGTGATTTTCTGCTTTGATATGCCAGCTATTAGATAAACATACTGATTCAGAAAAGAAACTGTACATATGGCTTTCAGCTTAGAATTTAAAAAATCACATGCCTCTCAGAGTTAATATCTGGGGTTATTTTTGGATGCCGCTTCTTTCCTATTCTTCATCATGCTTTATTCACTGGGTGAACTTAAGTGATTTTGTTTCTCAGTACTTTCTTCCCCAAATTTAAGTGAAAGGACTAGCCACCCTCCTAACAAATTAATTACCAAGTGCTGAATAGCTCATAAGCAGCACAGACAAAATGACCTGTAGGAACTGGGCTAAAAGACCTAATCTAACCTTTTGCATGCTCATGTACAGCTCATCCTGGTCGAGGTTAGAATTTTTCCACAGGTCTTAGAAATTAGAGTTGCATACAGTTATTTCTCATGTGAATAAAGGCCTAATTTTCACTTTCTTCTCCTTCAGGGTCCAGGGAGAGCAACGGGGAGAAGATCCTGTGTCAGTGGGTCAGAGGCCCTGAATGAGCTGCAAAGCTTTTGCTTCATCCTCTACTGCCTTGTGACCTAATTAGTGGCTTGTCAAGGACTGATTTAATTACATAAACTTAGCCAGCTATCAGTTAGGCCCAATGTCTCCAATATGTAGACAAAAGTCCCCAAATATTTTGCCAATAAAAGTATAATTGCCATTCCTAGTCTATAAAGAAGATTTCAGCATACTGAGTTCTGTATAAAATTCTGTCTCAATAGCAAAGGAAGTTTTACAGTTAATACCCTTTAAGATTATGGAACGGTTCCCTAGTATGGAGTACTGGCCAAATTAATATCCTAGAGGACTACAGATTAAACACAACTCATGGTTTGGAAAGGTCACGTTGTTCAACCACAAAGCTATAGTTCAAAATGTGACTTTATGACTTCTACCACTTCTTTCCGCTCTGAATTATTCATCAAGTTAATATTTTATTATCACGAGTTTTCTTACCCTTTAATTTAAGAAAACAAAATTTGGGTGCTTATGTTAGTAAAAGCAATTTCAAAGAGTAATATAATAAACCTAACGTTCACAGGGCACAAAAGAGAATAAAACTCTAAGTTTTAGGTTGACTACAAATTCTCTCAATGTAAAATATTTTTTAAAGTTAATACTACTTGTCCTTCAAATTCATTTGCGTAAATTTCACAGAATCACAGAATAATTGAGGTTTAAGGGAGCTATGGAGATGTCCAACCCCATGCTCAATCAGGGCAGCCAGAGCAAGTTGCTCAGCTCTGAGTCCAGCCAGGATCTGAATTTTTCCAAGGATACAAACACCACAATCTGTATGGACAACACAGCCTGTGCCATTGTTTGACAATCTTCACAGTAAAACCTAATTTAAATAGAATTTCCCACATTTCAGTCTGTGCTTATTCTTGTCTACTCCCCATCCCTCGTCAGATATTTGTGTATATTGATTTCAACTGCATAAAAGTGTGCATACTAAGGTATACATACTGTATTAACAAATGAAAGAATTTATTTGTTGACTGTGGACTATTTTAACATTTTATTTCCTACAAGTTATTAGATAAAGTTTGAGTATTTCCAACAGTAATTAATTTTATATATTAGCATGACAGAAAATGCAGATAAGATGCCCAAATAAACTGGTTGGTTGGGGGGGGGGTGTTTATTGGGTTTCGGACCCAATAATCTTAAATATTTTTTCCAACCTAAATGATTCTATGATGTTATGATTCTTCTTCCTGAGGAATATGTTCTCTAAAGAAGCTGGAGGTGGGTGGGAGGGTGGGGGGCAGAATCCACACTAGTTTCCATAGTTGCTATTATAGTTTTAAAAGAATAAATAGAAATGGTTGCTTTGAATAAAAAAATAATTTTTCCATGCAAGAATGCAGGGATGTAATCATTAATGATTTAAAATCCCTGTTAATCTAAAGGAAAATAATTTTAAGACATATTGTAGTAAAACTTTATCACTGTAGATAAGTACGAAAGAAATTATTGGAAAAACAAAAAATGTATATATATAAGTGAAATTAAGTCAGTATGTCCAAAATGAGATATGCCCAGGATTCTTGAATTAATTAAATAACTAGGCTGCTGTAAAAAAAAAAAAAAATTAAAATGAACATTAAGTATTTATCCATTACCCTGCTATTGTAGTGTAATACTACTGCAGAAGCTTCCAAGTGACCTTCCAATAGTGATGACACTAATGCACAATTACTAGTGATGACTATAGAATGAAAATTTCACCTCTAAACTTCTCTAACTACTAAATGAGTTATAAATAGCAGTCCTATTAAGTGAGCAACCCAGTATTCAATTAATGGTTAATGACGCATGGGGAAATAGCTTCAAACACTCTAAAATGGACTTGAGATGATTTGAAAATTTCACATGAGACTACTGAATATGAATTGTGACTAATGGCTAGTGATAATACTTTTATACTTTTCCATCCTGTACTCTATTATATACAGAATGAACTCTGGAAATGATCAGTTAAAGTAGCTAACTGGATAGTCCCAGAATCCTCTGAAAGATTAAAAAAAAAAAAGTGGTTGAGGTGTTTTGATTTCTTACAGAGTTTTATTACCTTGCAATCATAAATCTCTGAACAATTTTTATCACACTTTCTCAAATTTCATTCTACTCCTGAAACCTTCTCTGATTACTTAAAAACATCTTTCTGATGAATATTCAAATGTGTTTAAAATGAAGTTTTTTTAGCTGGAAAATCACAAAGGAATCATAATATTATAGGAAAGAAGGTTGAGATGTCATTTGTTCCCTTCCTAACGCATGACTTAAAGTAATAAATCTCATTCCTGAGAGATAGGCTCTAGTATTTTGCAAAACAGTCATTGATGGACACATCATAACTTCTCTAAACCAATTCAATGTTTCATTATAACTAGGATCAGATAAAATCCATATAATGTTTTTATAGACCTTTTTTCCTAATTTCTGACCTTGTTCAAATCTGATACAAATTAAGCCCATTATTTTTCATCTTCCCTATCACAAACATAATTTTTTTTAATAGTATCTTTTATATATTTGAATGTTGTTACTGTGTCTTTTCCCAGTCTTCCCTTTCATGAACTATTACCACTAGGTTAATCTTTTTTTCTCTGGGTCTTTGTTCCTGGACCTTTCATTATTCTTGATGCTCTTAGACCGTATCTGGCTGCTTTGCATGCTTTGTAATATTCACTGTCAAATTCCTCTACAAATGGATCCAACTGAGGCATCACTAATACTACCAAGAGTGGAAAAGTAAATTCACCTAATATGGAAAATATATTCTTATTTATAGATACAGGTACTGTGACTCTCTTTTTTGCAATGTGATGTTATTGCTCAAGATTTGAAATAATAGCCCTAAGATCTGATTTGTGAATTTTATGTCTAATTTTAGGCTGCAAATTGCTCATGGCTCAAATGGCTTAACAGGACATATTTTGTTGTATGCAGCAAAAGTGATAGCATGGTTTCAGTCCCTATAAAAACAATTAGGATAAATAAATACATGCCAGTATAAAGTTTTAACAAGTACTAATGCATTATGAGTTGAATAAAAGGTCATCTTTATCAGAAAACTGATCTATCCCTGAGCATAACTTATGATTGTCCAATTATGTTATAGATTAAGGATAATTGTTACAGAAGATCTTTAAGATTCTGAATCCATTAATCTAATATTTCATATTTAATGAAATTGTCAGCAATTTTGGTTAAAAATGTAAGATCATTTAATAACATTTGAGTCATCCATGGACTTCAGTAAGCCCTTTGATACAGTGTCCCACAGTATCCTCCTGGAAAAACTGGCTGTCCATGGCTTCTCCACAAAAGAAAATGTCCTTAAGTTTGACCAGGGGAGGTTCAGATCAATTATTAGGAAAAATTCTTATACTGAAAGGGTTATTAAGGATTGAAATGTGCTACCCAGGGAAATGGTTGAGGCACCATCCCTGGAGGTATTGAAAAGATGGGTTCTCATAGTGTTTAGAGACATGGTTTAGTGACAGATTTTTTTTTATCAGAGTTATGTTTATGGTAGAAAAAATTGAGATAAAACTAGTAGAATAAGTATAACCCAGAAAACAATGCAGTGTTTACTCTCAGAAATTCTGAGTATATTATCAAAGGATATTCCCTTTTGCAACATTCTTGTTACAGTTAATTTAGAAAAACACTTTGAATGTTAAATCTAGAATGGGAAATTAAATTTAAAAAAATCTATTTGGGAATATAACTGTTTGCAAAAATCTTTTCACTTCCTTTAACAGGTAAAAGAATACCTCTGTGCCCAAGAACTGCATGGTGGATATTGGGAGATGTTACACCTTTGTTATTGTTTGTCAAAGAGCAACATAATTCACTGATACACACCAGTCACTGCAATTCTGTCTGATTTCTGACCCTTGCTGTGGGATTCAGCATTGAGTTTAGAAGCACTTACTAGATTGTTCTCGGAAATATATTCATATGTTAGATTAGATATTAGGAAAAAATTTCTTCACTGCAAGGGTTGTAAAGCATTGGAAGAGGCTGCCCAGGGAGGCTAAGTCACCATCCCTGGAGGTATATAAAAGACATGTAGCTGTGGTGCTTAAGGATATGGTTCAGTGGTGGACTTGGCAGTGCCAGGTTAACGGTTGGACTCAAAGATCTTAAAGGTATTTTCCAAACGATTCTATGATTTGTTTTATGTCATCATGAAATGGGAAGTGGATTATTTGGTTCCACTTTTCATGTCTGTTGAGTTCTGCTAATAAAAACTATAAAATAATATGCCTGTGGGTGTTTTATTTAAGGTGCAAATAAACAATCTAAAGAGATCTTCCTGTTTCTGTTCTTTGTATGTCTGTTATTTTATGCATTTCACGGGTTTCATTAGCAACGCTCTTTGGAGTACAGTTCACACTCATATATCAGTTACAGACTCATGTACATGTCAATTGTTGTTGTGAAATGTTTCATAAAAATGTGAAGTTATTGTGGTGCTCTCAAAGCATTGTCCAGAACCACGTGTTTTTGTATGTCACATAATAAGACAAGAGCAGAGCAGCTGCAAAAACTATGAAACTGGGCATACAAAACCACCTCGATCTAAAAGATAGCATACAGTATTCAGTTCACATTAATTGGAATTTTAAAGGAGCTGCTATGTCCTGAATATCAAAACATCCAATTAATTGGCTAGCTAAACAAACCTGATGTCAGTACAAAACCTGAGAGTTTCATCTAAGTTTGCAGAGCAGCGCGGGAGGGCAGTCACTAGACAAAAATAGAGTAAATGGCACACTTAGTAGGGAAACTAAAGGAGGGGTAGCAAAACTCCAGGTTTAAGAGACACAGACATTCTGTTGCTGGCTCTATTCTCATCCTTCAGCAAAGGAACTTCTCCAAGCACTCCCCTTGCAGACAGAGCCAGGACAAAACAGCCTATTCAGCTTAGTAAAGAGTATGCATGCCTCACTGCCTGGGCACACTTACCTTACACAGAATCACAGAATGATAGGAGCTGGAAGGGACCACTGGAGTCCACCCAGAGCAGGTCCCACAGGAACATGTCCATGTGAGTTTTGAATGTCTCCAGAGAAGGAGACTCCACCACCTCTCTGGGCAGCCTCTTCCAGGGCTCTGCCACCCTCACAGGAAAGAAGTTCCTCCTCATGTTTAGATGGAACTTCTTATGTTCAGGTTTGTACCCATTACTTCTTGTCCCTTTACTGGGCACCACTGAAAAAAGACTGGAGTCATCGTCTTGACACCTTGAAGTATTTATAAGCATTGATTAGATCACCCCTCAGTCTTCTCTTCTCCAGACTAAAAAAACCCAAGCCTCTCAGCCTTTCCTCATAAGAGAGATAATCCCCTAATCATCTTTGCATCTCTTTGCTGTACCCTCTCCAGCAGATTCCTGTCCTTCTTGAACTGGGGAGCCCAGAACTGGACACAGGACTCCAGATGGGCCCTCACCAGTGAAGAGAAGACTGCTGGCCTCACTCTCAACCTGCTGGCCATACTCTTCCTGATGCACCCCAGGATGCCATTGGACTTCTTGACCACAAGGGCAAATTGCCGTCTCATGGGCATCCTGTTGTCCACCAGGACTCACAGGTCTTTCTCCTCAGAGCTGCTCTCCAGCAGGTCAGCCCCCAACCTGCCCTGGTGCATGGCACCCTACATTTGCCTTTGTTGTATTTCAGAAGGTTTGAATTCTATAGTTCTGAGGGAGTGAAACTATGTGCATCTGAGCATCTGAGAAGGAAGGGAAAGAGCTGGAAGCAAGTGATGCTCTGTTTGACAGCTCCCTGTAATTTTGCGTGCCATAGGGCTGTGCATTGCATTTTCATCCAGCAAGTTGAAGAAGGCACCCAGCAAAGCCACCACAACTCATTTGTAGGTCTAGGGAGTTCACTTGATCTCAGTTCCCTGAGCTGCTAAGGAAGAACAGCACTTGGGGAAAACAGCATTTAGCCACAAAAGAATGAAGGAAAAATAAATTAATGCAACATATTTCTATTTATCTGTTGTGTGATGGGATTTGAGCTGCTTTTTTCTATCAAGTTGATGGATTACTAAAGTTGTACTGAAAAGAACTCAGATTCAGAACTGAATTTCTTAGGCTTCCCTTAAAATGCTACACGAGTACTGAAATCAGTACCTTAAGTTTTACAAATCTGGGAACACAGAGAGTTTTCTCTAGAATCAAATTTCAGGCTGACTGGGGACAGGGAACTGTTCTGTAAATGGCAGTCCTTGCTCTTTGTGCTAGTTAACTGAGGACCTGATATTGCCACACCACAGTCACAGGAATGATAGCCATGGACATTAGTGGAAGAGAGGCCCATCTTCTAGCAGCCAATGGCAGACAGTGAAATAGGTCAGATAAGTCCATCTAATGATTGCCGCCTGCATAATCAGCAATCTATTAAGATCAATGAGGCTCTCATAGAATATTCTGTGCTTCATCTGAGCACACATTAAAATCAGATTAATCAAAAAGGCCTATATATCTTTTTTTCATATTTTAAAATGTGAAATTCAATCCTTATTTATTAAATTACTACATTTGATAACTATAATGGTAATGCCTTATGCAAATCAGTTTTAAATTTTGTTGATCATAGATTATGATGCCCTAAAATCTCAGAAAGGGAAAAGTCAATTTGGAAAAAGCAATCCTAAGTCACATATTTATATATGACAGAGTTGCCAGTCCGCGTGCCATTTCTGATTATTTTCTGATTATTACCCTATATGTTGTTACCCAAGCTTATTCATAGCATGGTAGTGCACCTTTAAGACTCTTTGCAGGAATTTTGATCTTACCATTAGCTTTTCTACTTTACTTCTCTGTCACAATTGGTAGCAGTGGCAGTAAATGAAGAAGAGAATACAGGCTAAATTGGTTTTAGTACATAGAAGACTGAAAACAAGAAATTTTTTATTTGTTTTATAAAATTAGAATTCTTACCAAATGTTGAGTCAGATTATGGTTGAAGTGACATTCATAGATATTAAGAGGAGACCATTAAGGTGGAAATACAATATTGCTGTGCTGGTGTTACAGATTACCCCCAAATCTTAACACTTGAACAGCAGAAATAATTATACACAGTCTCATTTTGTTTGCTTGCTTGTTTTCAAATACAATCAACTATTTTGGAAGGGATTATTCATCTTGCCACAGGAACTTCTCTTTGTAGAAGAAAGTGATGTTAAAACATCTGTCTGAGGTTTCATCAGATGAAATGGGCAGACTGTGCTAGGGTTAGACTCAGAGAGGGACTTCAACGCTCTGAAACTCAGCCTCCAGAGCAAACCTGGCCTCATTATTATATTGATTGTGGTTTATAGTAATCCATCTAATATTGTTCCTATATTCCTCCGTTAACTTTTTAATAAGCTACTTTCCAAATCACTATTACTTCATAAGGCATCTTTATTTTAGAGAAAAACATGTTCCTTGAAGACTGATGCATAGACTTGTATTAAAAAAAAAACCAACAAACCCCTAGTTTTCAGTAAATTTACTAAAATACACTAGCTAATGGAGAGGATAGCAAAACTACAGATAAAATCACACTTTATCATGTAAAAAATTCACTGGTGCTTTAATGTATTAATTATCAAATATTTAGCTTGTTACAGAGACATAGCTGGTATGTTTCACTGTGTTCATTGATCATGTCCACCATTTGTCATACCAGATGCATAACTAAACAAATGGTCTTTATAGACCATTTACACAACCACCCCTCCAAAATATTAATAAAAAAGTAAAATTACTTATATTTGCTGTTGAAAATGTGGTTAGAGAGTGTGGTGAGATCCACAACAATCTAAGTCATTGTCACTGCCATTTATTTCAGCAAACCCAGACCATCTAAAGATGTCACACATTTTTCTGTCATATCCATAGCAGGAGTGCTGTATTTAAAACATTTGTATACATTTTGCTGCCACTGATTTATTTTTTTGTTTCCTGTTTTACAAAGTAGTGAGTGGCTATCACTGAAGTATACTGGGTATACATTTGAGAAACTGCTGTCATATATTTTGTACATTGTTGGGGTTTTTTTTTTGGCATAGCAAAAGCTAATTACTGAGTGCTTTTTACACCAAACATTACATTCATAGAACTGAAGGAAATGAGTGTAAAAAACACAGGGCATTTCCAGAAAAGAAGCATTTTCTAGGTGTTAAACAGTTTTAAGTTGCTTTTTTCCAAGGTCATGGAACCAGTCAGTAATGGAATCCATGGTTTTTATGCCTTCCCCTTTACTGTATAGAACGGCTACACTATGAGCCAGGTAGTGCATTTCCTAGAAGAAACCCCTTCACTCTGCATTATACAGAATAGCTTCTTATGCTATTAGTTTTATCTCTGTTTGATTTTCAGAGAAAACCTTGAACCACAAAAGGACAAGTAATGGCTTCCCTTCCATCAGAGGACTTTTGCCCCATTTTGCGTCTACTTTGGCATTTCCTCTGTTTCAGCAATCCTTCAAGCTGAGAGGCTTTGTGAAGAAGGAGCACCTCTTTCCCACTGTTGCTCACCCTCCAAATACTTTCCCACAATCCCTTCTGTTCACGCCCTAAAGAAGTGCTCGTCCCTTCCCACATTCTTGTCCTCTCCCATTGTTCTCACTCAAAAAAATAATTTCTCCTATTGTTAGCAGTTTTCTCCATGAATTTTTTCTGGATCTTGACCCAAGAAAATACTGACACATCTTTATAATGTTATTTCAATAAACACCTTTGCTAGCTCTGAGCTTATATCAAGAGTAATAATCTGTTTGCCAAGAGCTTTGCATGATATTATTTAAGAAAAAAAAAATAGAGTAAAATTATTTATGTCCATTCCTTGGACTCCTTTCTTTACCCATTTTTCTCTCTGTCATTGCCTGGTACAATGAAACATATTTCAGGAAGCTACACTGTAATTTTCTTTTTTATGTGTGTGGAGTTTGTGATCTTGGAGTTTGAGCTCCTTCAAGATAAGATCCAGCACAGGAATTGCAGAGCTTGCACAATCTTATTTTACACTCATGCCTACTGCTGACACAAACTGTAATTCAAATACATAGTCAAGTCCATCCACAAACAATAAATAAAAGATATTAAAGATAAAAACACTATAGTGAGCACATATCTTTTACCCTTATGAAAGAAAAAATCATAAAAAAAGGGGCAAAAGTTGTTAAGGAAATCTGAGGGTTGTTCTGTCCTTATAGAAAAACAAATGACATTGTTTGTTTAGTGATATTTTGTATTTAATGAAACTTATCTTCAAGGATTTCACCCAGGTCCCTAAAATACCCTCCGTGGATTTTGGCTCTCATTCATCACTCTGATAAGCTTTAAGCTTCTCTAGCGCAAATTAAATCGTTCTTCACTTTGCAGGTCACCTGACTGTGCACAGCACAACATGTTTCCAGTTCAACTACTTGAGCTATACAGTTTCAGGGAATTTATGGGACATATGCAAAGACTGAAATTATGTCATGTCATGACATATTTCTCCAGAATAAGTGGTATAGTTGGAAGAGGTGCAGCAAATACTGATCACAAATGTGGCTTTAAACCAACTCTCTCTTCTCCAACACCACTGATTTAACTTACAAAACCAACTGGGAAACTACTTTTAGCTATATTTCTAATTTTTCTGTGTCTTTGATGAAAAATCCAGAATATCTACAGCATTTCCTATATGATCCCATAGGCCTCTGTTGAATGCCTCTTTTGGGCAAAAAAAGTAAAAAACAAAGTATAACAAAAAGGTATTGATAAACTGAAAGACATCTGTTGAAGGGCCACCAGAATGGTCAAAAATCTGGAACAGTTGTCTTGTGAGGAGAAGCTGGAGAAGAGACACCTCTGGGAGGACCTGACAGGAGGCCTTCATGCTTATATGGAGGGTGTTGAAGAGGTGGAGCCTCTTCAGAGGCTCAGAAGTTACTAATCTGGAAAAAGAAATGAGATGTGAAGTTTCTCTAGAGGCCTTTAATTATAAATGAGTATTATCTACACAGGGTAAAAAAGAGGAAGAGATAGGTGTCACTAAAAACCTTCTGACACAAAATCTGGAAATCGTTAGAGTGTTCAGCCAGGTGACAGAAAGCAATTGACAATTTTAAGTGCACGCTTTATGACCTTGACAAAAGATAAAATAACAAAGAAAAAGCAAAACCAACATCACAACCTCATGATTCTCTCATGCTATCAAAAAGGAGAAAAGAAACATCATCTGGTAAATTCAAACCTTTCAACTTCTATGTTTATTGTGGACTACTTTCTAAATATGATTCTGAAGACACATTTTATCACCACATTATCATATCTTATAGGGGGAAAATTATAATTAGCTACTTAAGATCTTTGGCAGATGTGTATGAGAACATTTTAAACGACTATATAAAAAATTTAGTATTAAAACCATATTCTGTCTCAAATATAATTTGTTTCATTTTTCTGTTTAATGAAGTGTAAAACAGTGATAAATTGTAGAATTCTTTGTAAAGAGTGTTCATAGTATTTGTATAATGCAGTTAGTGAACTAACTGTGTTTCAAAAAGCAAATGAGTTGATGGGATGGAAATGTAATTTGCAGCTTAAGACTCAAAAAGCAAAGCAATAACGTGGCACCATTGGTACTTAATTGAATTGAATTGGTGTGCATTTCATTTCAAGAGGCAGCTCCGGTGCTTCAGCACCAGTAACCCTCTCAGCAAGCCCAGTGCAGCAGACACACAGTGACGGGCTTAAAAAATGGAGATGACAAGCTCATCTCCACAGGGAACTGCTGGTGCACAACACAGAACTCCACTGCCATTAGCAAGGTCCAGGAGTCAAAAGGACAAACACAGGCAAAAAATAGCAAAGCCAGTTAAAGGACTGGGACTTGGCAGTTTCGATTTTATCACAGTTTTAGCAGAGAGAGATACAGGACATGAGGCAGGAAGCACACTTTAGTTTAGGCTTTGACCTATTTTTTTTTTAAGTCTCTGTTTCAGAAAACAGATTGCAAGGGGCAAGTCATTACAAACATTATAGAAAATAAAATGTGAACTGGTGGAACTCCATAAATTCCAGCTGATTTTAACAAACAGTCACTTCCTCGTGTACTTTCACTTGGTATGAAAGTAAGACAGTCTCATGCAGCTTGCAGATTTCATTAGCACCACACAACAATAACAATTTAAGATTTGTTACTTAAAAGGGTTCCCACTCAGTCTAACCAGACAATTCAGGAGAAGACATTTTTTTCCCTGTGTGCAAGTGATGGGACTGGAGCTGCAGAATATCCCTAGGATGTAGTGTCCATGATATTGAAAGGGAGCTTCTCATTGGTATGAAGCATTTTTGACAGTTGAAAACTGAAAATTGCTTATTGTAGCCATTCCTCCAAAAGGAATTGTGTTGTTCTCCAAGCTCCATGGAAGGCATACGAGTAAGAGTTGTCTAAAACTGAGTAATTGTTCAAGCATGATAGCAGCCTAACTTTATTATGAACAGTGCAATACTTCTCTAAATAAACATTTTGTTGCAGCTGCACTGTCATGGCAGTGACATACTTGGACAGAAGGATTCTTTCTTTTTGCTGCCTTCTTCTAGAGTTTCGGGAAAAATAAAGCTCCTGTTTCCAATTGTAGGCCTTGATGTTGTAATGCTTTGACACACCTGAAAAAAAAAGTTTAACTGCTTCAAATGGTTATAATAGTAATTCTTTTGGGCAATGTTTCAGCTTGCATGCTTAGGAGGATAGCTTTAATGCAGAGATTGTTTCCTATCATAGCCTATAGATGATGTCTCTGATGCAGAGTTGGGGAGGCAGTGTTTGTAAGCCTTTGAGAGTGGCTGCTGAAAAGCATGCAGTCCCTCAAACATGGAACCAAACATGAAGAGAACACTGTATTTTAAAGATCTTCCTTCCCCAGAAATCATTTTGGCAATATACAGTGTTAAGGTTACTTATCCGCCACATGCCCACTGTCTGCCCTCCCTAGGATGAATTAGAATCAAATGTATTTAAACTAGATACAGAAAAAATTATCAATTATCTCCCAGGCTTTATTAGAGAAAGGTGCAAAGATAATAATTATGCTTTTAAAAATGCTGTTAGTATCAACATGACTAGCTAACAGTGTCGTAAATCTGTGACAACAATCTCATTTCCAGTCTATAGAACAAACAAGCTTCGTTATTAAGGACAAAGTATATCCCCCAGAGCAAAACTGTGTGCAAGCAGTAAGTAATTTCATAATTGTGAAAAGGCTGAACATTGATTCCTTGATGGTTTGTTTCCTGCTGCACAAATGATAGGAGGAGGCAGGAGGAAGTGAGATAAAGAGTCACGAACTGATGTTTTTGGAGTTCCAGGCCTTGTTTTGTTTTAAGAGAGGGAAAAAATATCTCCAGCACTTGCTGGAAACAACTACAGGACTTGTCAAAACATATTTGTATTAAATGTTTTATAAAAAAATTATAAAAAAACCCCAAACCCCAAAAAACCAACACTGATGGTTGGACTCAATGATCCTGAGGGTCTTTTCCAACCTGAATGATTCTATGGTTCTGCGGTTCTATGGCAATGGATTCCTTTCTTTCATAGCCACTAACCACAAAGGCCAAGCTATCAGTTTATGTGTATTTAACTCAGAAGTGGAATTTAAACTAGTTTATCCTTGTTTCTCTGTTACTGAATGGTTAAGACTGATCCTTCATAGCAGAGGAAAATGTTACTGGGTCCTCAAGTCAAAAGATTCCAGAATGGCTATTGACCTCTGCACTTTGATCCAAATTTGTAAAAGACCTGAAGTGCTTAGACTCCTTAATCAAATCTTGTGGTCAGTGTTTTTAAGAAATACATTTTATCCCTTAATCTTGGGTGCTTTAACTTTGTTTAGAATTCATATTCTTGAGGGCAGGTGGGTGGATGGGTTTGGGTTCTGTTGTTGCTGTTAGCATTGCCTACTTTTACAGATACTTATTTTTTAGCATTGTAAAAATCTATATCAGATATGATTTTAGAAAACAGCATTGATTTTCACTGTAATAATTTATAAAAACACATCAGAAGTTCAAATATGACAGAAAACAAAAATAAAAAATTAAAATGTTTTTATTTGTGACTTTAATTACTCTGTACAAGGCAAAATTACTTCCATATTAAGAAAATCTTACATAACATTTCAGAATTAATGAAGCAAACAAAATAGTAGTTACCATTAAAAGCACTTGTCACCACGTGGAAGCAGTGAAACAAGTTATAATGTTCAATTGTTGACGTTCTGTAAGAAAAATATCATGTAGATTATTCCTTTCTGCATGCCTACGAGACCCAGTTTATGCTCAAAATTATAATAATATTGCCAGCTAGAATGCTAGAAGTTAATTAAAGGTTTTTTTATGACACCTCAAAGATAAATGGAGTTATGCAGTAGTAAAAATTTGTCACTGAATCCATCGTAATGGTAGCTTTCCCCTTAATTTCTTGCATGGTCTCTAATCTTTCAGAAAGACAGATATACTGAAACCACCCCTGTCAGTATCTGAGTCTCCTAAGGAGCTTTGGCTCCCAAGAAAACTTCCAAGAACATCAGTTTTCACTTTCTGGGGTCTAAAGGTTGTGATAAAAGGCTGTGAAGAGTTAACACTTTTTTGCTAAAATACCTTTATTCCCTCGGAGTCTGAAATGACAGCTGTACAAATGGGGTTACAGCAACCTTATATATATTTTACAGGTGGTCATCTTTCTCTAGCGCTTAAGTCAGAAGAAATGAGCTGTGATTCATAAATTTATTAACTGTAATAGGAATTTTACTACTGAAGATAGGTCGGAAGGAAGGCTTATAGTCACAGCATTAGACTAATAAAGATGCAGTGTGTTACAGCAAATTAGCAACATTTTTTACTGGCTTTCATTAGATAGCTTTTTTCCACAGGCAGAAAATTTCATTTCATGCTTTTTGAGAAACTTTGGAATCAGGTAAGACAACGTACAATATACCTTTTTTTTTTTTTTTAAGTCAAGCCTCTCTTAGACTGCCAGTTATTCTATAATTTCTCTCCTTGTACTTGTGTAGCACTTAGTACAACATAGCCATGGTGCTGCTTAATTCCCTTAGATACTGTTGTAACATTATTAAGCATTAGAACAGGCTGCCCAGGGAAGTGGAGCCACCATCCCTGGTGGTATTTAAAAGACAAGTAGACATAGTGCTTAGAGATATGGTTTAGTGGTGGTTTTTGTCAATGTTGGGTTGGTGGCTGGACTCAATGATCTGAAAGGTCCCTTCCAACCCAGGCAATTCTATGACTCTAAGCTCTCTTTTCATTTCACCTCACAATGGGAACACAAATGCTGATTGGAAATATTTTTAGACCTTTTCAGTGTAGAAAACAAGTCTTACACAAACAAATCAATATTTAAATTAAAACTCCTGCATAAACTCCTGTACATTTTTCATAATTGGTTCTGGTAAATGAAATACTTTGACAATTCCTGCTATATATTTTCACTAAAAAAATAGAAAAAACAATGTCCAACTGCTAAGACAAATAAAAATATTTCTGACAACAACACTTTAAAAAGTAAAAATTTTAACTTAATTCTGTTGGAAGCATTTCAAGCTGCTGCAGTACTTTTTTTCTCTTTCTTTCCCTTGTACAGGATGGAGCATATGCTCAAAGTTATCCAGCTCACAGGTGAATCAATAAAAGTCTTCCTGACCTCAGCTGCACCTGGAGCTGACCCAGTGTGAAGAGGTATTAGTGCCCTTTGAGTTCTCTGACAATCCAGCAGAACAAAAACAATGCACCAAAGATGAGTCTCAGCACAGTGCAAAGGAGGTAAGATCAGCCATATTGCCTGTGTTTTCTCCCCTGTGACCTACCAGTGGTTCTTTGTTCACTGTTAGCTTCACAGCATGTCAAATTAGGTAAAGTTGAGGTCTCAACTTTTACTTCCATTTTTTTGTACTTTTCCTGTCCGTAACTAAAATGAAGGTGAAGTTTCTGGGACCTTTGGGATAATGTACTTGAAACAACTTCATTTTTTCTGCCCTTCTCTAACATAAATAACAAGTATCAGACACACTCTGTAATGAACATAAAGAAATGTTGGAGATAAGAACCAGAAAACTTGTCTTTTATATGTGTTAGTTCAGCCTAGTCCTCCTGCTTTGTCATTGTCTTTAATTTCCCCTCTAGCTCTATAAAAACTTCTAGCTGTCTCTTAAATTCATTTATAGTATGTGCTTCAGTGGGCTTACCTGACAACTTATTCCTCAGGTTTATTACTTTTAGAATGAAATAGTTGTGTTTGGATACTGCTGCTCTTTCCACTTAAAGGGATATTGCCTACTTATCAGGTTTGGTTTTGTTTTAAATTGACTAATTTTTAAAGATAGGCGTTTTTAGTGACATATGCCTCTTTAAACGTTATACCCAGATCTCGATGTCTATAATTATATCTCTGCTCCACCAGTATTGTGGAGGTATAGTCCATTCTTCTGGATAGGTTAGAAAGATTCAGCCACCTCTCTCGAGTCAGTGCAGTAGGTACTGTCACAGTAATGAAGTGTTGCAGGTTCCCCTATAACTGGCTGGGATATAATTAATTTTCTTCGTAGTACCTACTATGGGGCTGTGTTTGGGATTTGTGCTGAGAACAGTGTTTATAATGCAGTAATGTTTTCATCATTGCTGAGCAGGGCTTACACACCAGCAAAGCCTTTTCTGCTTCTCGCACTGGACTGTTGTCCAGTCACCTAATAACCTAAAATACACAGACTGACATACTAATTCCATGTCTTCCAGCACTGGGAATGCTCAGGGGCATTTGCAGCACTCCTTAAATTTCTTCCCTGTCACCTTTTTCTAAAATAATAACAGTGACTGGAGTTTTTTTGGTTTTTTTTTTTGTTTTTGGGTTTTTTTCATGAAACAATCCATAAGCAAGGCTTGAAATGGGCAAAGACTGTGGCAAAACAGAGTAATGAAGAATTGCTTAGAAATTTTTATAAGAGCTTGAAGCTAAACTGTTTTTTCTTTAAGTATCTTTAACTTTAGGAAAACAGGAAGTTTCTTGTTAGTTTATTTATTAATGCAGAAAACGTTAACAAAAGAGACATCTTTGTTGAATACCAGATGGGAACACAGTCATGCTGGCAAAACAAAGGCCTCAATTAGTCAGGTGCATTTTGAAATTATGAAATCCCATATATTTTTTCTTCACAATACTGGTAGGAAATTGGGGAAGCACAAAGCTCGGAGCAAAGCTATTCTTTATTTTTTCTTTCTTCTTTTTTTTTTTAATTATTTTCAATCTATTCTAAACAAATGGAAAATCTCCAGCATAACTTCTTTGTCAGACCCTGTCATAGGGAACAACCAATATCTTGAGATGTGACCAGCTGTCTAAAGCAAAAGGTGTAAAAGTGGATAATTATTGAACAATAACTTATCCAAAAAGCATTCCCTCTAGGTTCCCAAGGATGACTGACATGACCAATTAGAGCAATAATTTTAAGTTTGGTTCAGAGTTCTACATCATAAAAGGACATCTGTTCTTAGTATAGGGCATCATATGGATGCTTTTTAATGCTGACTGGTTCTTGAGCCAGAATGTGATGATCCACTTCTCACTTCCACAGTTTGTTAATGTCCCACATTTTCATTTACCTCATATAAGGTAATGACAAAGAGCTAGTTCAGCCTTGTTAAAGTGAACTGGTTTCTTATTTAAGGAGTGATTTAGGTCTGGCATTCTAGCTATGTGCACGAGATTAGCACATAGCTAGAATGCCAGACCTAAATCTGGCACACCCCAGGGCGTGCACATCTTCCAAATTCTTTCTTTTGGCAAATAATACTTTTAAAGTCCAACTGAGGATATCACATCAAAGAGGAACTGGACTGGTGCTGATACAGGTACACTACCTTGTAGCTCAAATACCTAATGAATTCATAATGTCGTACAAGTAAGGAAGTTCAATTAGGGTATAACAAAAGTTAACCCTGATTATTTTTTCCTTCTCTGATACTTTAATGGTTTATTTAAGTCTGTTATGATGACTTTTTACTATTTGCAGTTTTATGAGACAATTGTAGCCTAAAAAGAATTATGTGAAGAACTTATACATTTAATTTTTTTTAATTTAACTGTCGGTATAAAAAAAGAGTATTTTGCCCTAGAATCAACAGCAGTCTATTCAGTAAAAATATTTTTTCCTCACTGAGTTTTCCTTAATGTCTGAAGGACCTATAAAATAGAAATACAGTATCATTCTATTTCATCTTATGAAACTACCAAGAGAACTTAGTTGCGATGAGCAACATACTTTCCATCGTAAATACTGTGTGATTCTTCTTTTGAATCATCTTTATTCTCAATTGTTGTACCATCATCAGTGCTGACATTAGTGATTTGCTGTGCTGTTAGGACCCAATTCAGCAAAGTGCTTGAGAAGTGCTCAGTTTAAAATCAGGGAGTAAATCAATCACGTTACTTATGTCTTTAGAATTTAAATGCAATGAAGTGCTTTCATGAATTCCCATTCCAAAGAAAGAGTTAGGATCAAAGGTCTCTTCAGATCCTTCACAATCACCATCTGCATAGATGGAGTGTTTGTAGCTGATTGGAAAACTTTTCTCTTTTTTTTTTTTTCCCCACACATAAGACTACAGATATAAAGAAATATAGTTTGAAAAACATGGCTTGGTTGGTTTTTTTCACCTTCCACAGTTTTAGAATATGTCTATTTTGACATCCAAAATATCCAAGATTATCTCATCAGAAGCAGCAAGTCAGAAGGAAATACGGAAGGTTTCCTTGAATATTAAAATAAAGACTTGATTGTCTTCTCTATAGTATTGTCTCACTCATACACGCAGAGAACTCGGAACTGAGAAGTCGAGGCAACAGAAAAAAAAATCTTGTATTCTGGTTTTTTATTATCTTTTGAGGTCGATTCCTTATCAACATTTCTGTAGTAATATGTTTCACATATAAATAAATGAACTTTAGAAAAGGACTAAGAAGCTTTTACGAGATTAGTTTTGATCCTGACAGTTTCTAACAATGCAACTACATCTCATTCAGGAAATTGTAGCTACCGTGGGCATTGAGGATCCAGTCATTCTGAGAATCATCTTTTGAGATAAGTGGGGAAACACACTGATAGGGTATTACTATGATCCTTACAGACACAACCAAACTGTTCATATTTGATGAATAATGGACGAAAATTAATCTCCAGTCACAATGCAGGTATTATTAAAAAAGATAAAACCAAAATTAATTTTACTAGTGCCATGGTTTCTAATGTTTCATATCTGAACTTCCCACAGCAAAACAGATCACTATTGTTCTACCCGTAATTTAAATGCAGGCTGACCAACACCTTGTACAGTGATTGAGCTTCCCAATCCACACATGAACTTATATGTTGCAACAACGTGAGGTGCAAGTCTCACGTTGACCTCAAGGTTGCAAAAAGGAGATAAGTCTTGGTCCTGGGACAGAATAAGGCAGTAACAGGAAAAGTTGGGCACTACCAGGAAATGAAAAAGCTAACAGAAGTTTTAAACAAATACTATCAAAGCCAGAAGACAACAACTAGACAACAAAGCTGCCTACCTGCTGAAAAAGTGAAAATAATTGGAATGCTCCTATCTAAATTGAGTGCCTGGTTCAGTCGTTGAATGTCCCTTTATTAGCTGTTAGAAAATTATATCACTAAACAACCAAAGAATTGCTACACAATAGCTGAGCATTCTTTAAAAAGTGCAAATGTAATTGAGCATTTTACATAACAAAAACACTCCTGAAAGGAGATAAAATGTACTCAGTAATTAATTTTTTGTTTATGATACTTGTGCTGCATTCCAATGCTTGATTAACAAATGCAAAATAAAACACTTCTAGAACAGCCATTATGGAACTAATAGAAGATACCAAAAGAAGAAGAAAATAAACAAGAGGTACAGTCATTCTATTTTTTTTCAAAAATGTGAGCTACATAAGAAAGACAGAAAGATTTCATTGTTAAACATCAGGGGGGCAATACAAAGTCAAAATACAGCCAGGTGCTTCAAGGTTCAATGTAAAAGCTATTCATTTATTTCAGGAATTAAATTTGTCAGTGCAGTGAATGATATCCATTGTCTGGTGCATCTCCCTCTTTTATTCCTTCAAACCATTAAATGAAAATCAGACATGACTCAAATCAAAGATCTTCAACAAGGAAAGAATCAAACCAAGGGATTCATTTAGCTTTCAGGCTGATTAATTTCAGAAGCTCTGTGGATTTGGGTTTGAGGAACTGAGCAATGTACTGTTTAATACTGGCAAAGTGCACATTTCTACATATTCCCAAGACAGACAATCATGTCTTTACCAAACTTTTATTATGTTTGAGTTTGGATAGACTGTTTGAATGAACAACTGCATAATATTATTTACAGAATGTGTAAGGGCACAGGAAGGAAAAGCATGCAGACAGTTATCCTCTCTGCTATTGGATTCACGTGGCTACTAAGATATTTGAAGACTGCTGCTTTTTGCTAACTCTTTAACCCTGACACATTTAAATTTTTAAGAAATAGCAGACATTGAGAAAGAAACTGTAAAATGGATATTACTGTGTACTACTGTCAATGTACATGTGTATGTATATATTTTTTAAATTATTTACAGATGCCTGAATGTATGAGTATGTTCTCTAAAACAAAATTAAAGGTTTCTATATTTTACTATCATTTATCTAACAAGCATAATATAGATTTTTGGTCACTTCAGTGATGGGGGAGTTAAAGCAGAACAATTAACATATTTTCTATTAAGCTAATCTGCTTTCTAATGATGAGAGTCTGGAATTGTATCCTCTCGTTACAATAATCAATGACATTCCCATTGATCACAATGGATACATTATTTTTCAGATGACTGATCTCCATATATCATCATTCAGTACTGATAATACATTAAGTCAGTAAGTCAGGATCAACTCGGTAGAGAAAAGCAGCTGAAATGTAGCTGCTTTATCATAAACTTACAAATAAATAATTCATTCTGCTTATTGCCTCTTCCAGTTTCAGTCACTCTACAATAAATTATCTAGTAACTCTTTTACAATTCACAAAGTTTAATAGCAAAATATAAATGGGCTGGATTTGCAGTGTGTTTTTCTTCAGATTAATTTCCATGGCTAGAGTAAAGACTCAATATTTTATTAGTGACCTGTACAAAATTGGGAGGAACAAATTTGACCAAAAAAATCATGAAACCACGTTACTTAGATTAGTTTTTTCTTTAATATTTCTTTATAAATCAAATTGAGGATTTGGGGACTAAATTGATTCTAATGAATAAAACTTCATTAGCTACACAGGCTTAGAAGAGCGTTCTTCCAAAAATAAAGATCAGAATTTACGGCAAGGGAAAAAGGAATCATTCCAAATAACCCATAATCCTCCTGCATAACACACCTGTTAAAATACACACCTGTATTTTAACTTCAGCCAGCAACTAGGATCATGCTCACATTGCCCCACACCCCCAGTAGAGTAGGGAGAAGAGGAAGAAAACATGGGGAGAGGAGGGTGTGAATCAAAAAAAACCCACCCAGGTTGAGGTAAAGACAGTTTAATAGAACAGTAATCAAAAAGGATAATAATAATAATAAAGTAAAAGAATATACAAATTAAAGGCTTGCAACACAAGTAGCTCTCACCACCCAATGCTCGATTGCCCAGCCTGTCCCAAGCAGAAATGGTGAATTTCTGCCCCCTGGCCAAGCCCCATTTATATACAGAGCATGATGTCTCTGGTATGGAATATCCCTTTAGACAGATTATCCTGTCTATGCTCCTTCTCAGCTTCTATGGGAAGCTGAAAAAGTCCTTGACTAACATAAACATCACTTAGCAACAACTGAAACAATATGTGTTATAAACATTATTTTCATACTAAATCCAAAACACAGCAGCTGCTAAAAAGAAAATTGACTCTATCCCAGTTGAAACCAGGATAACGGTTTAATCCTATAATTTTGACACTAACAGTATCTCTGAGATTTCTAAGGTCTAAAGCCATTTGATGAGCTGTTCTGGTGTAGCTTGCCTGAAATCTTTTGACAGACATGGAGTTTGATATTGAGAGAAACTGTCAGAAGAGTCTCCTCTTCTGACAGATTCTGACATAATCTGAGAAGATTAAAATCACGTAACATCCCTACTCTTAATGTAACTGGTTTATTTTACTTTTTCCCCCCCCATATATGCTTAGTAACAATATTATTATCTGAAGTATTTTCTGTTAAATTAATACAACTCTTTGGAAACAGTGATAGTGTTGCACATTTCTGCAGGGTGGGGGGAAAGTATCTAAGTTAAATAGGATTTAAACAGAACAGGTTTCTATTTACTTTAGCGTGAAATTATTACATCCAGTTTCACGTTACAAATTCTGGGTCAATCAACTCCCTTTGAAACCAGTGAATGTACACTGAGTTTAAAGGGAATTGGAGCAGATCCTGAATCAGTAGCATATTTTTGTGCATTAGTCTAACAGAGAAATGGATTTTTCTTCTCTAATCTTTCAGCAGTGAAGGATAATTAAAATAACAAAATGACAACTGCATTTCACCACACATGAATTTCAAGCATGAACTGTATTACTCTGATTCTTTTTAGACCTGCGAGGGTCAGTAATTAAATATCTTGGAAGAAAATTGCCAAGTATGAGAAGACATATGAAGTTTCATATCAATAGTTGTTCGGTATGCACTGTATGGGAGAGGGGTGACTTTATAACAATAATGAAGAAATATATAGTACATGATGAATATCACATTCCTTTGTATGGCTCCAATAAAATAAGAGATTAACGAGTTTTTAAATTCAGGCAAATTTCTTGACAAGAAGGTATCGGCCAACACAATGTTTTATACGTTTTAGGATGGGAAGAAAAGGCACACACGTGCGTTATTCTATTTTTCTTTCTTTAAATGATCTCAAATACAGTTTCACACCCATTATACAATACTTATACTGGAGTACATAACAGTGTTACAAGTACAACTATCTGTCTGGAAGTGCTGCACAGTCAGTGCATTCAACTATAAAGGCATCCAGCCCCTGGATTGTCACTGTATTGTCTTAAGTGTAAGTCTTAAGTCTTAAGACACTGTATTGTCTTAAAAAGGATTGCAGAAATGCAAGGTGGTATGAATTGTACAGATATAAATTCCTTATCATGTAAACAAAGTCAATTTGCGATGAAGTCAAATACAAGAGTTTTGAGCAACCTGCTCTAGTGGGAGGTGTCCCTGCCCATGGCAGGGAGGTTGGAACTAGGTGGTCTTTAAGGTCCCTTCCAACACAAACCATTCTATGATTTTATGAGTTCAATGCGTTTTGCAGGCTTTTTATAGTCACTTGTGATGTTTTTCAAGGAGCAAAACAAACAAAACATGTAAAGATCACATCTCTCCTTAATCCTCTTCTGTTTAAAGGCAATCTGTCAGTCAGCTAGAAGGCTCATATTTCACATCTGTGTGACTGATTTGGAATATATGAAAACAGTATTCCTTCCCTCAGTGAATGACAGTTCATGACTTTAAAGAGATATATTTCTTCCATTAAAAGAGTATATTTTGTTTCCAGAATTTAAAATATTTTCTCTAATAAGCAGCACTTAAGATGATGTGAAAGTGCTCTGCTTTCCTTCCTAAGAGACTGAAAAGGCTTCTCATCAAAGTTAAATCTTTAAGTTGGAAGAAAATGCAGAAAAATGAAACTTTGCAGTTTTAATTGTACTTGGTTCAAAGGAGGATGCATAAGGTCATGAGCCTTGGAAACTGCTGTTTTCCATGGAGCATGAGACAGATATATGAAATGTTCTTCAATTTACTGGGTCAATGGTTCTCAAATCCAATGTGGTCTTCTAGAGCCAGTCAATGACTATTGGATCATTAAAGTTATCAATAAAAATCCTAAGGAGTATAAATTACTGTGTCTAGAGATATATTTGCAAATGTCCCGCTTTACAGTATGCATCAGAAGGCCAACCATATCCTGGTCTGCATCAGAAGAAGCATGGCCAGTAAGTGAAGGGGTGTGTTTCTGCTCCTCTACTCAGCTCCGGTGAGCCCCCACCTGGAGCACTGCATTTGGAGTCCTCAACACAGGAAGGGCATGGACCTTGTTGTTGAAATGGGTCCAGAGGAAGACCATGAAAACAATCAGAGGGATGGAGCACCTCTTCTGTGAGGACAGGCTGAGACAGTTGGGGTTGTTCAGCCTGGAGAAGAGAAGGCTCCGGGGAGGCCTTATAATGTACTTCCTGTACTTAAATGGGGCCTACAGGAGAGATGTGGAGCAACACTTTATGAGGGAGTGTAGTGATAGGATGAGGGGTAATGGTTTTAAACTGAAAGAGGGGAGATTTCGATTAAGTACTAAGAAGAAATTCTTTGCTGTGAGGGTGGTGAGGCACTGGAACAAGTTGCCCAGAGAAGTTATGGATGCCCCTTGGAAGTCTATGATCTTTACAGTTGCTTCCAACTCTAACCATTCTCTGATTCTATGATTATGCATTTCTTCCAGTGCTCTACGTTTACAACAAAGTCCAGACAGTCTTTTTGTTCTGGGTAGCTCAGGCCGTGTATAATTTAAAAACAAGATTCCAAAGTAATATAAAAATTACCATGAATCTTAACAGTTTTTACAGCAGTGGCCTTGCAGCACACTTCTTGTTCACTCTCTCCAGTTGTCATATACACATACTACAGAAACTGAAGCAGGTTACTAGGCAGAATAGTCTATAGTTTCATTGTTACAGGTTCACAACTTAGTTTCCTTATGCACATAGTAAAATGTGAATTAAAAATACTCTTCCTCGACAGTATTTGTAATAGGAATTAAAACATAACTAGAATCAGTAGGTTGGCAAGAGTACATAGTACCTGTGAAGGGGAAATTTTCCATCCATTTTCTTTTGGACAGAATACCATCTGTGAACTTACCCTGTGGCATCTCTTTTTTATAGCTCTTTGTCACTCAGACTTTATACTTTCTGTCTCCAGGAAATCCTGTAACACCACATGCAAAGCCTTGCTCTCAGAGGTACCATCTTCGCCTGAATACAGATGTTTCAATGAGAAATTTGGGAATATCATCCATGGTTAATAAGCATCAGTCATTCCCCTTTGAAACAACAAGTGCCTGGAGACATTTCTTAGGAAAGAAAATTCTTGTTTTATAGACCAAATACCAAAAAATACTGCCAGTATTGCAAAAGGTCAAATATTTCAAATGTCCACATCTACTTTGGAAAGTGATAATCGGCTAGAAATATCATTGTGAAAGATTTAGGAAACATGCAGTTTGTGACCTCAGGTTTGTCTGTTTTGTACAATTCCATGCATGCAAGATTAATGAAGCAACAGCATCTGTTGTGAACTTGTTTATACCAGGTAGAGCATCCTTTTTCAGATGAAAACCGTGAAGTTACTAAGAGATTTCTGTGCCCCTGAGGCAGGAAAATAAAACCCCATTAAGTTAACCGTACAGATTAAGGTGGGTTTTTTGTGGTTTTGTTTTTGGTTTTGTTTTTTTTAACACAGAATTTCAGGCTACACTTTTGTATTTAGTTACCACCTTTCAGCAAATGATGACATATAGAAAATAGATGAAAATATAGGAGAAAGAAAAATTCTGAAGACTCCCCAGGAATCCCCAAACTACCTTTAACAATACTCTCTCACCTGTACTGCTGGAGGGGATAATCTAGTGGTAACATTCCTTCTTTTACATATTAGGATAACCAATTCTTACTTGAAAACGTGTGACTGAGAAAGTCATCATGTTATTGGGATCCACAGATGTGGATGGGACGTTCATTTTTTCCCCAAAAGACAGGCATTTTGACATTAATACAGAATCCATGAACATCAATACAGATCATTATACAAGTTTTCAGGCTGAACTCCTCCAGCTTTCTAAGATAAATTTATTCCTATATATCAAAGTGGTAACATCCTAGAAACAATATATTATTACCTGGTTTTGATTTTTTTTTTTAAAAAATTACAACTAACAAAATAGACATTCTCAGTTAGAGGTTTTTTTTCTTTAAAGTTGAAAAAGTCCTTCTACTGAAGACAAATATATCTACTGTGGATTCTGTTCTTGAATCATTTAGTTAGTAGAATATAATGTTTTTCTGTAATATACAAACAACACTGTATATACAGCCAGATGTGATATTATATTATATTAATTACATTACATATTTATTTTGTATCAAGTATTTGTATTAAATTTTTATTAAATATTTTAAAATTGTAGAGCTGTATATTACCTTGATTTTATATACAAATAAGCAGTAAAACTGATTTTGCTGAATTAATCCAGATAAGTTTCTGACAAGGGAATGGAAGCTTTACCTATTTTATTTTGCTAGTCTGAAATATAACATTTATTTGAATGTTTCATTTTGTGCATGTTTTTTACCCCCTTCATTTTCTACATGATGTCACAGTTCTTTGCAAGGGTGCTCTGGAACACCAGCCATATTGTCCAGTGTATCAGCCACTTGCCCAAGCTTTCCTCCAGACTCATTGATGGCATGTTTTGTCTTATCTTCCTGACTGTTAGTACAGATGTTAATAGTTTGAATAATGTCACTACTAACTTGCTGCCAACATGATAACCAACCTTTGAGCCCAGTGGTCCAGCCAGTTTTCTACACAGCTTGAAGTCCATACCTCACTAGAAGAACACCATGCTGAAAGCCATGTTAAAATAAAGAGCATCCACTGCTCTCCCCTTGTCCACTGAGCCAGTCATCTCATTATATAAAGCTACTACATAAGCTTCAGACTTCACTTGGTCTATGCTAATCAATATTGGCTGTTCCCAATCACCTTCATGTTCTTCATTGGCTCAGAAATGACTTATAGGAGGATATTCCTGGGATTAATCTTCCCAGAGACTGAGGTTATTTCTGTAACTCCCCTAATCCTTCTTATTGCCCTTCTTGAAGATGGGGAAATATTTTCCATTTTGGAAACCTCCCATTTGAGGAACTTCCCAAGTTACTGTGACCCTTCAGAAAGGTTAAACAGAGGCCTTACAGAGAGAATGGCCACCTCCCTCAGCATGTTCAGAAAAACCCTTCTGGTCTCAAATCCAATTAGTTTAAGTAGTCTCTCAATCGATATTTCTTAGGGAAGAGCTAATGATTCCTTCCCACAGACTCTGACAACACCTCAGGGACCTGAAAGGTTTGAGGGTGCACTTATAGACCTTACCAGGTCCTAACAAGTAAAAATATCTTGACGCAATTCAAAAGCCAAGTTAATATATTATCTGAAACTATTTCATCAAGCAGTTCTATTTAGATTTTCTCTTCCTCAGGTGTCTCATAGGAGATGTACTGACACAAACCATACTTCATCTCTGATCTTTTTCAAGTGATTGCATTAGCAGTGTTTTGGATTGTCTCTGCTTGTGCTTTATAGAATAATATTACTCTGTAAGCAAAACATTAGAATTATATTTCAAGTTGACTGAAATATGGGGATAAAAGAGGTAAAACATATTTTATCTCTTTTTATTTGAGATTTTATCCTTTGTGTTCACTGTTACATAATTAAATGCAGAGATACACATAATATGTAAGGTATAGATTAAAATATTTTTATAAGGATAGTGAGTTTTTACAAACCCATTTTTCATAATACTTCTGGTATGCAGGAAAAAAATCTCTTTAGACTGTGAGAGCTTTTCTGGCTCAATCTATACATCTTAAGGTAGAAATAATTAGTTTATTCAAGGAGTTATTTCATGTATTGTAGAAAATTATTCAATAGCATTATCGATTACCTAAAGTTGAGACATCCATGCCATGGAGCTCTTATTTACACAGATAGCATGGTCTTAAAGCCATTGCACTCATCTGCTGAAGCTCAGTGAGCAGCAGCCCACTGGGAGGGAACGATAAATGAGATAAACATCTCTGAAACACAGTATCCGCTTGAATACCTACATTATTGGAAGCCAGGGTATCTTGCCTCACACAAAACCAAAATATGTATGTATCATCAGATCAGGAGTATTCTGACTCAGAGTCAGGCTCTGTGAGCTTCTGTTAATGTGTTACTGCTGTGTTTAAATTCCATTGGAGGAAAAAAATATACAGGATCACAGAATCTTCATGGTTGGAAAGGATCTTTGAGATCATCAAGTCCAACCATACACAGACACAAAAAATCCCCAACCCAACAATCTCAGACACTAGAGCACGCCCTGAAGGGCCACATCTATACAACCCCTGCCTCTCTCCAACCTCCTTTCAGGGAGTTGTAGAGGGCAAGGAGGTCTCCCCTCAGCCTCCTCTTCTCCAAACTCAACATGCCCAGTTCCCTCAGCCTCTCCTCATAGGACTTGTTCTCCAGACCCCTCACCAGCTTGGTGACTCTCCTCTGGACACACTCCAGCACTTCAATGTCCTTCTTGTGGTGAGGAGCCCAGAACTGAACACCACACTCAAGGTGAGGCCTCACCAGTGCCCAGTACAGGGGGACCATCACTGCCCTGCAGGTTGATGCATCACCTGGGAAAGACAGGCAACCTCTGCTCTGAGGGGTAGAGACATAAAGAGAGGGAAGGCTCAGCATACTATGGTCACATTTTATAACTGTCCCAGAGAGCTATAAGGTATCTGCAGCTAACATCCATTTTGATACATTTCATATGTCTTTTTCAGGTGGGAAAGTCAGTTTGTCAAATGACAGCTGCCTTCCCTGCTGACATGGTTGTATTCACCCTCCTTAAATTCTCAGTAAAGATTTGGAGATTTGTCACTTATATATATCACATTGTTATGACTCTTGATGACATGTGCAATGACATGACTTACCTTGGGTGTTAAATGTCATCTCTCTGCCAAGGATACGAAGTGACATGGTGCTTGTTCCACTGCTGGTCTTGCCTCTCCTGTAACTGGTGGTTTTGCACCAGTCATACCAGTGATACCCTTTTGCACCTTTTATACAGCTCTCCCCCAGGTCATGTGACAGCTTTGTGTTTATCCTGCAGAAAAAAAAAACACCTGAGGAATTACTCCACTAAATACCTACCTTAAAAATGCCAACTCACAGCTCTGCTTTTCAAGGAAAATCATCTATTTACAGGCACATGAATTAGGACCAGATGGCAAGCATCATACAACAAATGATTGCTTTTTTTTATACCCCAGGGGTTTTGTGGTTTTGGGAGTTTTTTTCCTCCAGATTAGACAAACAAGACCATGTGTTTTCACCTATTGCTTATGTTATTTATCACATGGACATGTATTCCATGATTTTTCACATTTTTTTTCTATGTAGGCTGAGTGCTTGAATTTACAAGTTAATCCATGCAAGTAGATCGTAAGCTTCTTTAACTTCACAGTCCCAAGATAATTCTACAGAATATAGAACTGAATGTTATCCTTTTATACTGTGCTTCAAATGTGCTTTCTGGTTACATGGGTGTAGCTTTATTTACAGGCACATGAAAACAACATCGAAACTACTAAGTGCCTTTCACTTTCAAGCTTAATGATATAAATTAAAAACTATAGTTAAATGTAGTTGCAAAGTAAAGCACTCAAAAGTTAGAATAGGCTGGAATGTAAATAACCTGTAGAGTTTTAATTTGTGCTCTTGTGCATAAGCAGCGTGATGCAGTTTTTAAATTAGATGATCATATACTGTTGTGTCCATGAGACCCTTGCATCATTCACCACACATCATTAATAGTATTCAGTAAATAAGCAGCTATTAAATATATTGTTTTCTTGGCATTTTTCACCGTGTAGCCTTAAGTTACTATTCAAATGCTGCAGGGGAGACAGAATTATTAATTTCTTCGTGGTACTTTTGATGGCAGTGTTCATTATAACATCTAATGCTTCAAAAATTGTAATTCATTTACTTTCACAGAACTCCTATGAAGTGAGAGGGCATTGCTCCTGTTTAGTAGTTGGGGAGCAGCTTGTTTTGTAGAATTTAATTTACTCGAAACATAAATCTTGTTAATTTCAGATGCAGTGAGAGCTGCACATTGCTGCAAAAACAGATTCTAGGGCTAGGGAACAAGTGATGAAATACAGATGTCTATATTGCCAATGACAATACCTGAATTGGTTACCCTTGACTCCTTTTACAGTCAGTGGAGAGACTTCTGAGTTTTAGCTCATCTCATCTTAAAGTAGGTGAGATAAGTGAAATGCTACGAGTGCCTGTTTTTCTCTAAGACAAAGATCTTTGTAGATCAGCTCAGATGAAGATATCCAAACATGAGAGTAACACAGTTAAATGCTACTGTCTGTAGTGAGATGGTGAGAAATATGTACTGAAAAAGTTGATCTTGGTAACTTGCCAGGCTCTGCTTGTGATGGCTGTAGCAAAAATATTAAAGCTACTATACAGTTTTCCAGGAAAGGGCATGAGAACAGAGATTCAAGTAAGTTACACATAATACCATTTTTTCCTCTGTAAACCACTTTTTTTCTTTCTTTCTTTTTTTTTTTTTTCAATATTCACCTACCAACCTCTTAAAAATCACCTACCAAATAACCCAAAGCCCCATGAAATAAGATTTCTACAGGCAACAGTCTCTAATTAAATATGCTATCTGGGAATACGTTCTCCATCTGAGCATGAACAACTCATTTTATTGTTTCTGGCAGCCTCTCCTAGTTCAAGAGCCAGTCTAGAGCCTCAGCTCATCATTACACCCTCACTCCTCATCTTATTGCTCACTCTTATTGCCTCTCTTGTTCTAGTGTCCTTTATTATTACCCTGTTCATTCACTTCATTTTGTCTAATGAACAGAGAGGAAGAACATTGACAGACCATATATTCACTTTCCCTATTCTCAGATTCTGTACTTATATGATAGTTTTCAGTAATCAATAGTAAGAAGTAAGAAGTAATTAATAATGGTAAATTGGAGCAAAATTTCTATGGACAGAATGAAGGAAGTAGTTCCCTAAAAGAAAAGCCTGAAAAATGAAGATTGTGACTGTGCTAACAGAAGTTTTCTCATAACTTACTGTGGTTTTGGTTTTTTGCCCTTCTTTTCTGTCCACATGCAATTTAGGCAATTACTTTTTATGTAATGTTTTTCCCTTGGTTTCCAGGGTCATATAAAGTGCATGGAATTACATTGCCTCTATATGCAGCACATTAATAATGGTGGAACAATGATCAACAAGGAGCATATGCTGCTGAAGAATTGTAGAAGGAGGTAGAGACTGCATAATATACAGGTAGGGTTTAGGGTGGGAGGGATTATCTTTTTTTTAGTAAAATATTTCATGCAGTATCTGAAGAAATCTTATGCATTTAGTTCAGATCTAAATAGATATAAAGACTTGGGGGTAAAACTTGGCTGAGGCAATGCAAGGAATAACCACGAACAATGTTTCAAGATGAAGTGTCATGTACTGCCACAGGGGTCAGAATCAGCTCCTGTCCTATTAAACATCTCATTACAAACCTGAGAGTAAACAGCATTTTAATGAAACTTGCAGTTGAAAGTGTACTGAGCAGCTACGAGAAAGAATGGAAATGCAGCTAAAAAGTACAGAAGCATTTGAAGAAAAAGACTTGAAAACTGCAAAGTTTAATAGAAAAAAAATTTATAATAGGTATTATGTAGGAAGATGACACATGGATGATAATAATGTTAAAACAAAGAGGAATAATTAAAAATTAATCTTGATTAAAGAAAATCAGAAAATTTCCACTGAATTGACTTTTTGCTTTAGATGTGACAAATTGTTGATTTTCAATATCATATTGCTTCCTAAATTATTAAAGTATCCTACTTTTACCTTTTACATATGCAACAAAAAAAAAAGGTTAGCTTTCTGTGTAAAACTGTTTGTTAATTATAGCTGGCTTGTCATTCAGAAAGCTAAAACTGCAACATTTGCAAAACATAAAAATGAAATATTTAAACTGATTCAACTGACTTAAACTAATGTAGGGGAGATTATTTGTTCATTTCATTTTAACTATTTGCCTCAGTTCTTAAAAAAAGAAAACATTTGACTTCTGAAAAAATTCTGGGAGAACTGATATTTCTTCTCCAGTTCTAAATGTGATAGTTCAGAGGAAAAAACAATCCAAGGTCAATGCACTTTTTAGCATCATATGCCTAAACATCAAGTAGTCAATCATAAAAGTATTAGTCACCGTCTATCAGGTCCATTTAGGCTGCCTCTAGAATACTTTATGCATTTCTCAGCATCTTGGTACCTGATTAGAAAAGGAAGAGAGGGAAAAGGAACAAATTGAATGGAGATCAGAGAAGAGCAACTAACATGATTAGATTGCTTGAGAAATTAATTTAAGAAGAAAGGTCACAAACAACTAAATTTTCACGCTTAACTAACAATATGCATAGCTTGGCAGCAAAATCAAATAAGATAAATAGAAACACTTATTTATACAATGCCTAATTAACCTATGGGACACATCGCAACAAGATATAATGACGCTAGATGCCCTAAAGGAAAAAAAAAGAAAGCATCCCAACGTTTCTTGAGCAATATTTACAACATCAACCACAGAAAGCATATTAAAAGAAAAAGATGAGAAGACTGGAGATGTTTTTATTCATGTAAATCAACATTTGAAAAACATTTTCTGTAGGGGAAAAACCCCCAACTTCTGAATCTCATTAAGCTTAAACTTCTCTAAGTATCTGATCCTGGCTAATGGCAGGAAAAGTGTGTTGGACTAGATGAGTCCTTGGTAGGAATTGTCTATTTCTGTACAACCAAAGAGGAGAGATTGCAGCAGAGTATTAATAGTTACTGTAATGAAGATAAGTGATTGAGTAAATCACTTAAAATACAGACTAAATGTCAAACAACATGTAGGTACTTTAGGCTCAGTCTTATGAGGCTTCAATGAGCTCCATAGTGCAAGAGTGTGGAGCAAAACAGTCTGTTTCCCCTGTTTATCACTTAGTGCTAGATATACAGACTCATGTTATTCCTCATCACATTGATAACCATGAGCCTTCTTTTGAAAAGTAATTCTGAAATCCTGGTCAGTTATTTCCACAAAATGCAGATACATTTCAATGGTGAAAGCTTGCTTTACCACTTCTTTGTGGCTACCCTGAGCTAAAATCTAACGTGAATTGGAAAAGCTCCATTCCCATTTCTTTTTTTGCCCACTAGTTAAATAGGGTTGGTTGGTCAGTTGCTTGGATTTTTGGATCCTCCTTTTTTTCTCCCCTCCCCCCCCTCAAAAAAAAACATCTTGGATTTGGAAAAATTCCACTCAAGTCCAGGCCATTATTCCAATTAATTCTAAGATTTGGTTCCATGCTCCCAGAGAATGAGACAGTTGCCGCCTGTGTAGTTGTTTTGATTCTTAAACACTCAAAAAACAGTGGAGAAAGAAATGAGAGGCATAAAATGATAGAAGTAAGTTTAGGTTTACATCTGTTTGGTTTTGGAGTTTGTTTCTTTTCCCCACAGAAAACTGGTTTGTTTTTTTTTAAATTGCTTTGAGACTTTGAAACTTTGATCTGTGACATGTCATGCAGAAAGTATAAGTAAATTCTTCCACTTAGTGTGAATAGCTCAGATATTCTGATTAACATTTAGCTACCTTTTCTATTACTAGCCAGAGTTTTTATAAGTGATATCAGATGTCTGGTTGTTTTTTCCTAACATGGATGTCCCTTTGCTGGATATGATCTACCCCAACTGCCTTAAAAATTTTCTTCACTAATGCGGAGTCTTGTGACCCATTACAATTGTACTGTTGTACATTTTAACTTTCCTCACAAAAATGATTGATATACATTACTAAAGCTTTTAGGCAGTAATATACATCTAGGCTAGGCTACTTCAACAGTTTAACTGGAACTAACTCTGAAGGTCATTCAGATACTCTAGCAACCGAGAAATGAAGCTGTCCACTTTATGAGCAACACAAATCACACATGCATTTGGCATTGCACATTGAATACAGTCAGACTCCAGGTAAAATTTATATTGTCATCTTATCCATTCATTGACATATGATGCTGATTTTTTTTTTTTTCAATAGGATTCTAGCTATGACTCTAATTATACATCTGGAAGAACAATGTTGAAAGTGGTATTTTTTTTGTCCAAAGATATCTTCAAACACTAATGTCAAGCAATTAAAAGTAATGTGTTCTTTAAGTGCTCACCAGTATTTGAGTTTGGTAAACCAATAAAGACAAAAATAGAATTAGAAAATTAGTTCATATAAATCTTCATTATAAAATTAGAAAATTCATTTATTTATCAAGTCTTTCCTGATGCTTGGAAAGAAGGGAAAAACAGAACAATTTTTTGGAGACAGAAGAAAAAGACTATTTGCTTTGCAGTGGCCTGATCTGAACATAGTAAGAGCCTAAAATTCACAACTTAAAAGTTATATGCTGGAGATATGTCATCACAGGTATAAGCATAGGTATAGGCAAAAGCAGTCATAATATTCACAGCATGGCCATTTTCTAAACAATAAATACTTTGCCATGTATATATATATATCTATAAGACTTCAGAAGACTACCTAGAAAAATGTGGCTGAACCAAACTCTTCCAATTGCAAGTATTATTTTCAAGATGCTACCAATGACAAATACAGCCTTGAATATGTACTAAAGCTAAAAATTAAAGAACAAACAAATGGTCTTTGTAGCCATATACTCAGTAACTGATAGTAATTTTCTCATCTTCATTTGATTGTTTTTTCATTCTGGCAACATAAAAAGTGATAGCAGTAGGTGAAGTCTCTCTTGATAATGTTCCTTCGCACTTTGCTGTTAACAAGAATTCCAAAATAAAATGCTCTATAATTTCTATGTGCAGGTATACAGAATCACAGAATTGTCATGGTTGGAAAGGACCTCTGAGATCACTGAGTCCAACCACAAGCACACAAAAAAACCCTTATCATATTTTCTCTGCCTATATTTTCTCCATCCAAGGAGTACCTTTTTTTTTCTGAACAAAACCACCCCAAAAAAACACACCTCCCTGAAACCCCCCTCAAACTTGTTAATCTATTTCACTTAATACTTTTTATTTCTTTTTTAAAAAAGGGTTTATTTGTTTTTATGCTACATTATCAAACTTTACAACCTTCTAAGCTGTTCCTGAAAGTGTTTGATTGCTTAACCTTAAGGTAAGATCAGATGGTTATGATGATTTATTTAACTCTTGGGCTGGATTTCCTACATCCTTTTCTTTTTCCTTCCTAAATAATAGTCTGTACTCTAATTGAGTGTGTGAACAACAGCCCTCATTAATTGTTCTTAACATTCATTATATTTCAAAGTAAATTCTCTTTGCTTCTGTAAGTTGCTATGTTTCTGTGTCTACCATCTGTTTTGTACTGAGGTATATCAGCTATAATTAGCAGATAAAAATCTCAACTTGAAAGTGGGTTCAGTGTTCAAAGGACAGCTTTAAATTCACAGCCCATGCATCTTTCTCTCAGATGACCAAACACTTTGAGATCAGCAGACAATATGGAGATCTTTTTCTGTGCATGTGTTTGGTACACAGTAAGTAATTCTCCAGGAAGAATTTCAAGGAGAAGTGGAGATAAACCTTGATGGTTTACTCAAGTATCTGGAACAGCATAGAAGAAAAAAACAGAAAGAGCTCAACTGGGTGCAAGACTTAACTTGTTCAAAACTGTTCATAATCTTTGAATCAGGTGAATAATTGTGTACATGATGAAGTGGGTAAAAAAGGTAATATAAATTACAAATCAAAGGCCAGAAATAAATAGACATTTATAAAGCCATAAGTTTAAAATGTTTGATTAAACATATTTCTCAAGTGCCAAAATTGAATTAATAGAGGTACCCTAGAGTACAACTTGACTTTTATTTTCATTACAACTGTCAGAAATACTGAATGGATTTGTATGCCCTAACTTAGAAGAACTGCTTTAATTTTGCCTGTACAAAGATAATACTAGTTTACTCTATTCACAGCACATGCAATACTGCATCCAGAGCTTTAGGGAAAGTCATATTACAGAAATGAACTATGATTTATGTTAACTTAAACACCTCTATATTTCATTAGAATTCTCCTAGCATTGCAAAATGTTTTGGAGACTTCATTTGGAAATTTTTTTGAGAGGGATTCAACCCATGGCTAAAATTACTTTGGAAATGTATTTATTACACATGTGATTCTTGCCGTGCCAGTGGCTCAACGGGAGCCTTGCCTGAATAATTTGTGGGATCAAGTCATGCTATCATACTAGAGTGCAAATTTACACCTGTAAACAGAAATAGATACATTTCATTAATTGCAAAATATAGCTGCTCTGTCAAAGGTAAGGAATGTTTGAAGTTACGTGTATTTTATAAAGTTTAACCCCAAACTATTTTTTTTTTCATTTCCATATTTCTTTTAATAATACTTGTGCACTTAACTCACAGGGCATCCTAAATCTAAACCAAAAATAATCTCTATAAAGGTCCTGAAGCACACATGCACAGTTAAAGTCCAGAAGGTAATGAATTTTTTTAACATTCTGAAAAATGGGTAGGTGTAAGTGAATGGGATATGAATGGAAAGAGAGGCTTCCAAAATAAGTGTGCACTAAATTAATTGTTACACTGAACTCAGAGTTGAACTAGAAGTTTAAGGCACAAAATATTTTTCCAGTGAAGTACTCGACCAGAATAAAAACTATAATGTATCAAAAGATGGACAATACCGTAATACTAACTCAAAAAAAAATTTGAGATGTTTATGTTTAAAAAAATAAATAAATTCTAATTTGAAAAATAATCTTTAGCAGATAAATATCTGTATTAAATTTCATCGTAATAGACAAGGAGTATTAAGTCCTTGCAGACAGAAAAAAGTAGTTACATAGGAACAATTATTAGTCTTGACTATGGTAATTATGTAATCAATTACAATATAATAATATAATAATAAGTAAAAAATAGTCTACGTGTATATGTAAAAACCAGATTGTATCAAAGAAAGATAATTTTATTCTATGACAGGATAACTAGTGAATAAGGAGGAACCATAGGTATGATATAGATTTCATGTAATAAGAGGCAGTTCATGCAATATTGTCATATGCAAACTAGCAAACTGTGAGATAAATTGCTCTGTGGTGGGTATGGAACTGACAGGAAAGCCATCTGCAAGATGTGATTTGAAATGTGAGACCATTTCAAATAGAAAAACCAGGAGGCTGTATGACTCTCACCTCTATTTAAAATGTTTGTAAATTTAAACTGTGAAATGCTACACTGAGAAACTCTCTCAGTCACACCAAGTTAGAAAGAATGGGTCTGGGTCTGGCGGGGAAAGAGTTAATGGTTCCCAGGCCCTAGCAGGGACACAGGTGTTCCATCCCATTGAAGCCACGCCCAGGGGGAGGGGCCTGAGCTAGCCGGGGGACATAAAAGGAGGAAGTCCTGCCCCCGGGGCAGTTGGAGGGGGGAGAGCGGTGCGGTCGGGTGCGCTCCGGGTGCTTCGGCAAGCGGCGGGATCGCGATCGCGGTTGTATACTCCTCTGTCTGTGTTATTGTTATTTTCTGTGGCCTGTGCTGTTT
>BJBW01005197.1:9121-25151 GCA_004320125.1 Scolopax mira | reverse complement strand
CAATATCCATCCTACACTTCCCCTGGTGCAACTTGAGGCCATTTCCTCTTGTCCCATCGCCTGTTCCTTGGGAGCAGAGACCAACCCTCCCCTGGCTACCCCCTCCTTTCAGGGAGTTGGAGAGAGCCAGAAGGTCTCCTCTCAGCCTCCTCCAGGCTGAACACCCCCAGCTCCCTCAGCCTCTCCTCACAAGACTTGTGCTCCAGACCCCTCCGTTGCCTTTCTCTGGACCCGCTCCAACACCTCAATGTGTTTCTGTCACAAGGGGCCCAAAACTGGACCCATCTCTCGAGGTGGTGCCTTGCCAGTGCTCAATACAGGGGGATGGTCGCTTCCCCAGTCCTGCTGGCCACACTGCTCCTGGCTCAGCTGGGAACGAGAGGCTACACCTGTCAGTTTCAAGGTTGCTTCCCTAGGAAATGGTCTTGCTGCTGTTGCCCATCATGATCTTTCATCTGTTGGTGCTGGTTTGGGATTAAATATTTCTTAGGACCCGGAGGCTTTTTACTCTGCTAAATGACCCACCACCAGCTGACAGCTCCAGAGCTGCTGTGCCCCCCGTAGTGTATTTCAGTGGTTGTTCTGGATTTCACAGCGCGTTCGACATGAGGGTGAATAAACCTCAAGCTTGGGAAGAGGAAGCGACAATGGCTGCTGCGCCAGGTGATGGTGCATGATGGGAACACAGTTATGGAATCCCTGTCCTTTCGGCAAAGAGAGGGACCAGGAAAGCCTTAGGGTTCGACCCCTAAAACCTTGTGCACGTGGCAAAAAGTGCAAGGAAGATTTCCACGGGGCCCAACCAGCCAGAATAACCCGCAAGCTCAGAGCAGTTCTGTGGAAGGGAAACTCCTCTCCAGTGTCCTAAACTGGGATACTGGGAGGTGAGCTCCTTGTTCCAGGCGTGGGTGGTTAAACAGAAGTGACTTTCCAGAGGTACAGCTCCCCATGGCTGGGCAGACTTGGGATGGACAGGACAGGGGTGGATTTGTCCCCAGCCTTCAGGGCTAACACAGGGGTTTGCAATAGCCGCTGCGGCTGGGTCAGCATCGCCCTGTGGCACAAAGCTGGCTCCAGGTGACATCAGCCCCACCAGTGACAGCCAGAGAGGATTGGGAATAGCTGCTATGTATGTCTACAGAGCTAAAGGACACCTTCTTTGGGCTGCTGATCCAAGCAGGTACCCCTGAGTGAGGGCAACCCAGGTAACGAGTTATCTGGGAGCCGAGAGAATTAAAAAAATGATAGTGTCATAGAAGGAACACCCCCAAAATCCCCTTCAACATGAATTTAGGGAAGACTCCCCAGAGACACTCCAGAAACCACAGATGACATTCAGAAAGTCAATGAATACACACCTCGTTGCTTCCATTATTTCAGTCAACCACAAAGTGGAGTGAAGATGGGGTCCTCCTACCATCCTCCTGGCCATCATCCTGGGTGGAAGCAGGAGCTGGGCTGTCACTGCTCAGCCTGGCCCATCTGCAAACCAGGGGAGGGTTTCTACATCCTGGTAGCAGCAGCAGAAAGGAACGGAGAAGTCTTGCAGGGATCCATCATTCCCAGGAGCACTACTCCACTCTTCCACATCTCTCACCTGTCCAGCAGGCACAGACCAACCAGTCTAGGATGCAGAGGGATGGCTGGCTGACCTCAGGGAGGAGGTCTGCTGCTCCTGGGCTTGGAGGTGGTTGTTCCTGGGATGTACAGCTGGAGGAACACAACCGGCACTCGTGAGGCTCCAGACCAGATGCAGAAAGGTCGTGTAGCAAATCCACAGTGAAATCCCAGGTGGACTCAAAGGTTGTCCAAGAGTTGTTGTGCTCAAAGAAGGTTTCTTCTTCAAGCACATGTATCCTGCTCACAGCTGAGCATTTCCCACAGCACTGCCTGAGCTGTTCTTGCCCCGTTTGTCACTGTCAAATATTGCACTGGATTCCCCACCTCCCTGTTTCACACCGTTCATCGTTACTTTGTGTGACCCCTTTGAAATAACAGTAGGTTTTCCACCGACTTCCCTAGAAGGTCCATTAAACACACACGCTCTCCCGGTTGTGGCTGGGTTTACAATGAGGATTCCTACGTCAGGCAGGGGAATAATTGCTGGTTTGCCCAAAGACACCACCCTGTGCCAGACCAGAGTTTGCTGTGCAGAACCCAGCGCAGATGGCTCTGAGCATCCTCGAGCACAGCAAGCACCGTGGCCTCCGCTGGCTTTCGCCAAGTCTCCCTGAAACGAAGAACCTCAAAGGTTTTCCCTGACTTTTGTGCAAAAGGTTGAAACTCAGTTTTTCAGCAACGCTCTGCCCCTTGGCGGGGGGGTTGGCTGTGGTCATCGCTGTCACTCAGCAGGGCACAGCTGTCCTCTCTCAGCCTTCCCCACCTCTGCTGCTGTAGCTTTGTGCTCCAGCACCCTTGTAAAACCACCGTTGGTGGCTTTTAGTGTGTTTTCTTTTTCCATCTCCTCTGCGATGACCCGATGTTACATCTCTCACACCAGCTTTTTCTCATTCTCTTCACTGGATGACGCCTGCAAACGTGTTGATGGGCAACAGCAGAGACTTGAGCATGTATTTTGCAAGCCCCACGTCGTCTGTTTCGTGCAGGCTGAATTTCATTGTCCTTGTCTTTTGCAAGCAGTAGCTGGGCTCTAGGCAAGGAGACACTTCCATGCTGCAAGAACACAAGAACTTATTTACTGCATGTGCAAATCTGCCCCTGAGGGCCAGAGTCTGACCTCAGACCAAACAACAGGTCTCTCCACTGACTGCTGAGGAAGGGGTGTCATACTGAGATGAAGAGCTGCTTTCATGCCTTTTTCAACTGGTTTTGTCTGGAAAGATGAGCTGATGTGTATTAGTGTTTGACCACAAAACCAGTGTCCTTAGCCTGGCTCAACTGGATTCTCAGAAATTCATATTTTATGTATGTTCTTCACGGACCATGAACCACCTGTCTGTCTGGGACATGTGCCATTCTCACCTGATCACGTTCCTGTAGGTTCTTCTGCTGTCCTTGTCTAGACACACCATGAAGGGCCTCTGCTCTGTGCTCCTGATTTTGATATTGCGTGTTTTCAACCTGTTGGCCACAGCCTGGTGGAGAGAGGAGGAAGAGCCCAGTGAGTGTCTCACATCCCTTCCCTTGGCTGTCGGTGATGGGTGGTGTGTGCCTACTGGGTACGGAAGGGACAAATGATAACATTTCTCTTTTTTTTTTTTTAACCTCAGATGTGACAGAAGGCGACTTCTTTAAGGAGGAAAGCATCTCTCTTGTCTCTTTTTTCTGTAATCACAACGTGGTCAAATTTTGCACACATTGAAGGGTTAGGGATGTCTAATGTGGGGCACGGCCTGTTCTCCAGGGCCATGGTGTATCTTGGTGGGTAACGTGGCTTGCAACACCTTGGTGTTCCCAAAAGCCAGGTTGAAATAAGAAGAAGTGTGCTGGCTGACTAAAAATACCAGCTGAGAGACTGGAGGCTCCAGGCCCAAACGACCAAGGTACAATAATACTTAATGCCACCCAAACTGTAGCGACACATTCCCATGGGACAGCATGTCCTCTGGGCTCTACTTGAACTCTCACATAAAACAAGAAGGACAGGAGCCCAAGTTTTCAGTCCCACCTCTTGCGTGTCCAACTTTCTGAGTTGGTTATTATCAATAGATTTATTGAAGTTGCTTCTCATTTACGCTTCATTAAAATATTTCTCCAGTGGCCTCTATTCTCGTGAACTGTGGGAGGGTTAACACGTGAGGTCTGGGGAGAGCACTGCAGCTGGAGATGTGGAGCTAATGGAGTTAATCACAAAATTACAGACCCTCTCCTGAACCCAGGTGGAGCCACGATGACTAGGGCTAAGCCTAGCTTCTCCAGTGTCTCCCTGGAGTCACAGCATCACCCCAGCAGTAGCTCAGTCCTTCAGGGTCTCCTGAGACAGGATTCAATGTGGCATTGAGCAGCAGGGATGGAATTTAAGGCTTTGACTCAAAAATCTAAACTTTGCAATGGAAAGTAATTGCAAAACACTCTCTGAGTGGGGTGGCCCCAGAGCCTTCTCCTCCCCACAGAGCGTTTTCCCTTTCACTGTGGCTGTAAGGGATTTCCATGCATTGGACAGCCCCTTCAGGGCCCCTCCAGGGCCATGACCATCCACAGCTACTTACTGAGAAGGATCTTCCCGACAAGTTGTTGATCCGAATTATTTCAGTGATGTTCACATTCAGACACACCAGGTCTGCAACAGAAGCAGGGCGTTAGCCTTAGACCATGGCACAATCTTAGCTCAGCCTTGAGTGGGGCTGGTGCCAAATCCCACACTCAGGCACACTACCAGAGGTCCATGGGACCAGCAAGAAAGGACTCTGGCAAGCTCCATGGGGTAAGAGTTTGTGTGGGATCACACTCAGGGTGGAAACCTCAGAGGCTACACTAAGGGCAAGGTGAAAGAGGAAGGCTGCAAGAAGAGGAAGATGCTGCCAAGCCTAGATTATGGTTATGTTGAACTCCACGTTACAGGGAGCCCCAGGAACATCATTCTCGAGAAAGCACACAACCACAGACTGGTGACACCAATACATGCGCGTCACTGAATCAACCCCCACAGCCCACGCACAATTGACACTAAGTACTGTGGTCAGATTTACTCTTTTGACACCAGAAAACTCAGCAAACCCTCTTCACGTTGTTCCAAGCAGGAGGAACCCACCTTCAGCCTCATCAGCAGGGATGGCTTTCATCACCAGGCCTGTGGAACGCAGGGACATTGTCATCTCCTTTGCCCGATCGCTCACCACAACCTGCAGGAAAGGCTCTGTTAAGTCCCCCTGGCAGGGAAGTTGGATATGGAGAGGTTTGGGGGCAGTTTTTCACAAAAATAGGGTTATCTAACAGTTTTAAACTTCACCATGACCTTTCTGTCCTAAAGTGCAATTCCAGAATAAATGAGGAGGGCCAGAGCACTCTTTTGGGAGATCAGTGTTGCGCCAGGAGTCCCTGTGAGTGGAGACATTTTGGGTGTCCCTGAGCCCCACTTACCTTTCTGTACGTTACTGTGAGGTCTATGCCAGGGCCATCCAGGGTGGTTTTCTTCTTGGTCATGTTTAACTCTGCAAGGAAGGAACCAGGTAGGATTGAAATTTCATTCATCCCACCTGTCTCTGGCTAAGAGAGGGGTCCCCCCATGGGATGACCCACCCCCTCCGTCACACAGCACGTGTGGTCTGGCACGGTGGCCCTTTTCTCCTTGTCTATGGGACCCAAAGCTCTGTGAACTTAACAGCTCCAGTGAGATGGATGCATTTGAGACTCTGTGCCCAACGGCAATGGCAAACGTCCATTGGATCGGACATGGGGGTATGCTGATGGAAGGGATGGTGTGACCTCTGTAAGAGTCCAGGGCTTGAGCACCCTTGTCCCATCACTGGCACCTCAAGAGAGCAGAATTTCTAATAGGGAAAACATCTGGGAAGGGGGATAGCTGTAAAGCCCAGCTTGTTTCCTCAACAAATACATGGTGTTGGTTCAAATTCAGAGGGTCGTGGAGACAATCAAAGGCACAGTCTACAAAACCTGGAGCCAGTGACCACAAGGTCTCTCATTTAGCCTGGTGTCATGCACCCGAGAGGGAGATGGAGGTGCAAGGGAGGCCTTCTGCTTGTCAGGGAACAAGGGATAGTGGCCCATGGCATGGCCTGGACGCTGAGGGACAAGGCAAGAGGGAGTCTGGGCCAGCAGGACCCTGCCCATGATGGTAGCCCCTGCTCCAGGGCTCAACATGGAGACACACACACCTCTATGGGAGACACTGTCCTGTGCCTGGGTGCGCAGCTCCGTGAGGAACACATCCTCAGCTGGCTCCTGTGCTGGGTTGTTGAAGAAAATCTGAAAGACAATTAAAAAAATCTCTAAGAAACAGCTCCTCCTCAGTCACCCTGTGACGTCACACTGCGGTTGTTACTTCAAAAGGTTCTCCAGAGCATCCAGGTGTGACATCATCAAAGGGAATCTATGACATTGTGGCAGCCAGAGGGCCTATGAGATGGAGAGAACAGCTTTTGCCCTGCTCTTTGAAGGCCAGAAGCACTGCAGATCTTGCCAGGAGGCTGGAGGACCTGGCCAGTAGAGCCACGGGCAGTGTTCCCTGCCACAGGGTGTCACTGCACCCTCACTGCACCGAGCCATCCACCCAGAAGCAACCCAGGAGAGGGGGAGCAGCTCCCCAGACCTGGCTGCAGATGCTGCCTTAGCTTCAAGGCAGGTCATTTCTCCCTGATACACCTAAATCACTTTGAACTTATTCATTTTCTATTCATGGGCTTGTGAATATGAAGATAAGGTCCCGGGGAGGCTCTCCTAGCCTTACATCCACCTCTCGTGGGACTTGACCTTCCCTTCCAGGAAAACTCTCTTCAGCCAAAGAGGAACAGCGTGGTCTTAACCAAAAAGGCAAACCAGGCATAGATGAAGCAGCTTCACACCCTGTATGACAGCAGGGTAGGGTAGGTGTTGCTATCTGAAAACCACATCTGGGCTCAGTTCCTCCTTGAGTCACCCACTCTTGCTCACTTTTGATTTCTGTCTTGGAGGCGAAATGAATGGAATAAAAATTCACCAAAAAACCCAACTGCCCAGCCCCACAAACTGAGGACCAGGCGCTCCAAGTGTTAACGAGCTGCATGTTATTAGTTCAAGTCCTGGTGATGCCCCACCAAAGCTCTTCCAGCTCTTTGTGAGGTTCCTCATGTAGTGGCTGCTTCTTTGCTGCAGCAGGTTATGACAATGGCTATGGGTAGATAAAAAGGAGATACGGGCATCCGTGCCACCCTAAGCTTTGAAGGGGGAAAACTGAGGAGCAGATGGGGGGGTGGCATTACATGACCAAATACAGTAGTTTTTTGCGCTCATATCAAATGCCAGGTCTCACTGTGATGCCTTTTCAGAGAAAAGCTGGCAGGAAATAAATAAAACAGTGTTTCAGGAAGCCTTGCAAAGCCCCTGCAAGGTACAGGATGGTTTGGGCAAAGCCACTCCATAAACTCCTGTTTGCTCACAGCATCTAAAGCAGCAGGAGGTGCCAGAGCTCCTGAGCAAACCCAAGTCCAGCGGAGCAGGAAATCTGAGTCCTCTACCATGTAATTTCAAGGTTCACTTTTCTGACCTGGGTGATCCTGAAATAGCCTTCCTGGGATCATTGGGTCTGGCTGGGGGCAGTCACTATATCCAGGAGCCTAGCAAGGAGGGGACAGGCTGGACAGGCTCAGACATGCTGAAAGCCCCCAGACCCCTTGGACTTCGCATGACTCTGCCCAGATTGGGTTCTACAAGTCCTTGGAGGGCCACCTGAAGGCACAAGAGATGTGGCACCCACCTTCACAGCGTAGACCTGGAAGCAGACGGGCTGGATGCCCATGCGGACGTAGTAGGCGATGACATCGGTGATGAACAGATCAGTCACAAGATGTTTGCTCGGAGAGGAAGGCTGGGGAGGCAGATCACATCACGGATCAGTGACAGTCACTTCTCAAAAACATTGCCCACTAACCCTCACTCCTTTCTGGATAAATAATGAGCTGTCTCCTCAGACAGCACTGAGCTGCTCTGCCGTGACCAGTCAAAGCCAATGTGAGAAGCGAAGGCTTGCGCCCACCTACCAACCTTTATTTTTTTGGTAAGCTGTAGATGGGTGGCTCAAACTGCCAGGAAATGAGAGCTGGGGGTATTCCAGCAAATGCCTCATTTACATTTTCTTTCTTGAAATCTGCCGTTTCCTGTCCCTTGGCCAAAGAAACCCATCATAGCAAATGGGTCTTGTGGTCTGGGGCAGTGTCAGCCACAGGCACCTTTCCGGCTGCCAAGCCCCGGGGTGGGTTTGCAGGGAGAAAACCTCTGTCTGGGTGACAGAGGAGCTCTGCAGGGCACAAGCTCATCCTGAGGGATCGCAGATGGGTTGGGGGAATGGGCCAGGCTGGGGAGGTGGGAAGGTGTCCCCTCTTACCATGGTGGCCAGCTTGGGAATCATGTGGCACAGCGTGTTGATGTTGCTCTCGTACCATGGGTCAGCTCTGCCCAGGTACCCGGCCACCTCGCAGAGCTCCTCTTGGCCGATGGCAGTGTGGTCCTGTGGGAGAAACACACACCTCAGAGCACGATCGAGGCTCAAAATACCAGGAGGAAGAGAGACCTGGGGCACAAATGCCCCGTGAACCCCATCCCTTCCCCTTCCCTGCTTGGTCCAGAGAAGTCAGCAAAATATTTCTTGCCGCACTCGCTTAGCCCGTGATAAAGACCAAGTAAAGAATGAAAAAGAAGAAATATTCATTTTTTTAATAAGAGCACATTTGTCAGGACTCACAGCCAGCCCTGGGCCAGCTTCAAATATTGTAAGAAATGCAACTGTCTATTTATCGCTGTCTCAAGACTGTCAGAGGGGAAGAGATTTTGCCCGAGATAAGCTGCAAGGTGGTGAGGTGCAGAACTAAAGCTGGGGCCGTGACCAGGCAGGCAAAGTCCTCAGTAAAGGACAACCACTTCCCCCTGAGCGTCTGGGAGGTGAGAAAAACCTGGTCCTTTGCTGAAGCTCCCCCCATCCACCTGTAGCTGGGGCTTGGCAGCAAAACTGCGTACCCTTTCTGGGCTGTGAGTTATCACCCATCGGGGTGGATGGAGCAGCCTGGATGTCTCTGGAGCTGATGGATTCCTGAAGTCAGTCTGCAAACTGAGCCCTGTCCTGGCTCCCACCCTCCTGCTTCTAGGAACTAGGCATTAATGCAAGTGAATTCCTGTAAACAGCAGGAATTTCTCCCAAAAAAATGTCAGCTGGTGGCAGCGCCTGGAGCTGCCAAGCCCAGACTCACCGCAACGGCCAAGGTGTTGGGCTGCCCCGTCACGACCGGGATGTAGTAGAACTGCAGGTTCAGCCTGGGAGTCAGGAAAACTCGACGGGTTTCTCGTTTCCTTGAAGTGGAAGAATAAATAACCATGTCACAAGGGGAAGGTGGGAGGGAAACGGCTCTTGGCCAAGGCTGAGCAAGATGACCACGTCTGCTCTGCATCAGGAGCTCATGTCCTCCTCACACACCTCTTTTTCCCAGAGGTGACGGGGTGGCAGTGATGCCTCCGGGTTCCCAACTCCAGCAAGGGCAGATGACGAGGGTAAGGGGCATCATACAGACCATCTCTCAGAGATGGTCACCTCTGCACCCAGGCTGCTCCCCAGGCTGCTGCCTCCACCACAACCCACAGCCACCCCGCTCTGGTCTCCTGGAAGGGCAGCTGGAAAACAGCTCTTCTTTAGGCCTTTTTCCTTTTGCATCCTCTTTTGTTATTCATTAAACCATGGAGAGAAGGGAAAATCTCCCTTTGTGCATCATTTTAGGACAAGAAGAAACGGTCCCAAGCTGTGCCGGGGGAGGTTTAGGATGGATATTAGGAAAAAAATTTACACTGAAAGGGTTATTAAGCCTTGGAATGGGCTGCCCAGGGCAGTGGTGGAGTCACCATCCCTGAAGTGATTTAAAAGACGGGCAGATGTGGTGCTTAGAGCTATGGTTTAGTGATGATTTTTGTCAGTGTTAGGCTGATGGTTGGACTCAGTGACCTGAAAGGTCCTTTCCAAACTCAGCATTTCTATGATTCGATTTGGGCTGACAGAGCCAAACGACGCCATGCAGCCGGATGCTTTTGGGTGCAAAACACTTGGATCCCGTCCTGTCTCTGGTAATGCTGGAGCCCAACCCTATCCCCAGGCTGAGGAACAAGCGCCCACCCTGTCTGGGCCCTTTCCCCAAGCCCCCAGAGCCACTGGTTACCTCAAAGAGTGGTAGGCTTGGGCCAGGCGCCCCAGGATCCGGTCGTCCCCCAGCAGCACGATGCGGGCAGTGTGGAGCCTCTGGAGCGGGGCTGCAGGCTCCGGGGGGGTGCCCGCTCTTTTCGGGGGCTTCACGGGGGGCTTTGCCCCAGCACCGTTGCAGCCAACTTGCAGGAAGGCCACGCTCTCCAGCGGTGTCAGCTTTTTTTTGATGCCACCTTTCCTGTGGAGCCGGGACTGCTCTGTCTCAGCGCTGCCGGGGGCGAAGGGCTCCTCTGCTGCCGCCGGGAGGTCTCGCTCGATGCCGCTGTCGGTGGAGAGCACGGAGAAGCGGGTCTGCTCGAAGCACTCGCACTCCGAAATGATGTCCTGGATCTCAAAATTGTCCAGCTCCTGGCTTAGGCAGCTGGGCTCGCAGCTCTGTGACAGCGGGCGGACGAACAGCACCAGTTCCTTCCCTGCGGGCAAGGAGGGAGCTCGAGGAGGGAAATAGAACCAAACCCCGGCTGAGCCCCAGTCCTGCCCTGGCTCCCCTCTTCTCCTGCAAACTGGAGGGTCAATATCTCCACCAGTGGGTCCCAGAGGAGTCAGTCTTTCGGTCCCATTTCACATTGCACCATGAAGAGAGCTCAGTATCACTCAAATCATGCATCCAGGGCTCATCCTGCTGCAGCCTGTCCCATGGGGGTTCCCTCCCCATCTCCTTCACCCCTCTCCCTCTCTAATCCCCTGACCTGACCCAGGCACCCCAACAAGAAGGAAGGCTGGTACAGTCAGCATGAGCCTCCAGAAGTTTGGCCCTTGGGCAATGGTTATGAGACCCACAGCCTAAGAATCAGGGCTAAATAACATGTTTTGCACAGGTTTCCCAGCCTCAGGCACCACCCAAACTTCCCACAGGCCCCCCCCAGGCACTCACAGAGCTGGTCATCTTCTGTCCAGAGATGAAAGCTGATGTTGGGGTTGGGCAGAGGGGTTCCCTGCAGTCCCCCCGAAGAAGCATCGCCTGGGGGAAACAAGGATGCTTGTAACACACAGGAGCAGACAGATTTCCTGCACCCTCACCAGCCTGTACTTCAGGTGCAGGCTGAGAGAGCCAGTGCTGACCCCAAGGGCTCTCCAACCCTGGTCACCTCCCGGCCAGACCCGAGGCTGTCACCACAGACCTCACAAACTGAGCACTGAGCAGGTCCCTACACCTACATCAGTGAAAGGGAGAAATGAGGACGGGGACGGAGGCAGAGGCAAGTGAAGGACCTTGCTCTGTTGCAGGCAGCGGAGGGATTACTGAATAAATAAAACATTGTTCAAGCACTGGGCCCTCAACGCACAAGGCAGGACCTCCCCTTGGTGATCTCAGCTGAGACGCAGGGGAGCTGGCTATTTTTAGCCCATTTTGGCTCTGCGAGAAGCAGTGAGACAATGCAATCGTTCCCCGACCCAAAAGGAGAGAGTCCCACTCCTTTCCTTGCACCACTGGCTGCTCCTCCCCATTTCTTGCACTGGGATGGTCTCCAGCTCTTTTTGGAAAAGGGGTTGGGATGCAGGGACCTTCCACCAGGAGTAGCCAGGAGAGCCATTTCCCTCTGGTCTACCCCAGATCTGTGTGAGGAGCTCTGATGGATGTGGACATTTCATTATAGTCCATGTAGCCCCGATGGCGCCAGGCTGGAACAGAGCACTGCCAGGGATGGAAGGAGATGGCAATACCAGTGCCCACCACAGCAGTGCAAAGAGGTTTCAGGGAGTGGTGTACAGTGTCTCCCCAGTCTAGGCCATGGCAAGATGTACCTGACACCAGCAGAGCCCTGGAGACTCTGCCCAACCTCTTCTGGTTGACAGCTATGGCACCCTTTGCAAATGTCAGAGACATCTCTGGGTTTCAGGGCAGCTGAATTAGCAGCAGAGATGGCCACGGTCCCTTTCCTCAGGTGACAAACCTGACTTCCACTGCCACAAGCAGTAGGCCATCGTGGACACAGCAAGGAGCCAGACTGGGAGGACCTGATCCCGGTGAGGGACGCTGCTCGAGTGGAGGTGGAGGGGAGGTGGGGATGGGCAGCTGTGGGAGAGCAATGGCGAGGACACGGCAGCGAGACAGGGACATGGCAGCTTCCTGGCCCCCTTCACCAGCCCTGCATGGCCGGCCTGGAGCTCACCTGCTTGCAGGGCGCTGAGGACGGCGTGGTAAATCTTCTCCAGCCTGGCTGCGTGCTGGCCCCGGTCTGCGCTCCCCTCCTGGCCTGCAGACTCCACCGCCACCACCACTTGCTGGAACCAGTGCTCGACGTCTCTCGTGGGCATCTCCTGTCACGAGGAGCAGCCATTAACACCCAGAGGTGTGAAAAGAGGTGATGCTCCACAGCGGGCACAGGTCCCACAGGGCAGCGGGAGGGGGCAAAAATAGGGCAAACGAGTCCTGCAGAAATTATTCTTTTCACAGCAGAGGACGCAATCCTCCTCCTGTCCCTGGAGAAGGAGAGCTGCTGGCTGTGCTGTCTGCTTACAGATCTCTTTCTGGCAGGGCGCTGTGCTCCTGGCTGCCACCAGCTCAGGGAGCCAGCAGCAGGGCTGGCAGCTCCAGTGACAGCTCCAGTTGCAGATGGGGAGATGGGGACAGCAGACACACAAAGGAGTCCTTTGGAGGGGAAAATGCTGAGATCCCCTGCAAAGTCGCCTGTCTGAAGTGGCTTTTTGTCTTACTGTGGCCCCACAGCTCCTTGGAGGAGGTCTGGGAGAAAACTGGTTGGACCATTTCTGCTGGGGTGGTTTTGCAATGGCTCATCACGCCAAACCAGGCGTCACAGCAGCCTGTATTTCAGCTGCAGAGCCCAGCTGTGCTCTGCAAAACCAGACTCGAACCAAAGATTCAAGGCCTCTGTCTCTTCCTGCAGCAGCTCTTTTATATTTGGAGAGCTTTTTAGTATAACACCAGCTCTGCTTGTAGGCCAGCCTTGCAAGTAACTCTGGGACTACTGGGGATGGGGACTACTGGAGACACCGGGGCAAGAAGTCTCCCCACTTGCCAAAAATCCTTTCCCTGCTCTGACGTGCCCAGCAAAAGCAGGACCATTGGAAAACCACGCTTGGTGCCACAGAAGTGGTGGCAGTTACCTGGAGGCTTTTCTTCAAGCTGCTGACGTCGCAGCTCTCGCCCAGGGCCGCCTGCACGGCGTGGATGATCACGTAGCCCATGCACACCCGGGGACTCTGGGACACCTGAGCTGCCTCCGTGTCGGTGACCAGCGCGTTGCAGATGGCTTCTGAGAGCAGCTCCGGATCAGCAAAGATGAAAATCCTGCGTTGGGGTGGGAGGATGGGAAAAGAGGGAGATGAAGACTCTCCATTACCAACATCAAGGCTGCCATGAGTGGCTTGTGTCTCCATTATCACAGACTGGCAGGGGTTGTAAGGGACCTCTGAAGATCATCTAGTCCAACCCTTCTGCCAAAGCAGGTCCACCCAGAGCAGGTTGCACAGGAATGTGTCCAGGTGGGTTTTGAATAGCTCCAGAGGGAGACCCCACCACCTCTCTGGGCAGCCTCTTCCAGGTTTTTTTCCTCACTGGAAAGAAGTTTAGATAGAATTTCCTAATGTTTAGATGGAATTTCCTAATGTTTAGTTGGAATTTCCCATGTTCCAGCTTGTGCCCATTGCCCCTTGTCTTCTCTGACCACTGAGAAGAGCCTGACCCCATCCTCTTGCCCCCTGCCCTTTAGCTATTGCTCAGCATTGATGAGATCCTCTCTCAGTCTGCTCTTCTCCAGCTGAACAGCCCCAGGTCTCTCAGCCTTTCCTCAGCAGAGAGATGCTCCAGTCCCTTGATCATCTTCAGAGCCTCTGTTGGACTCTTTCCCTGTCTTTCCCTGTCTTTCTTGAACTGGGGGGCCCAGAACTGGATGCAGTAAATAAACCCCATGCAAAGAAAAAGGGTTCCTGCTGATATTCCCCTTCTCTTCCCTATCTGCCTGCCCGGGGAGGCTCCCTGCCACCCAGGATCACAGAAATAAAGCGAGACACATGGGAGGAACGTGCTTCTCCCAGTGCAAAGCTCCCCCAAGACCATGTGCTGCCGTGGGGTTTATAATTTGTCTATTCCATCCAACATTAATCCAGAGCGCAGGAAAAGGACAGGTTTCACTATAAGATTATAAAAGAAATAAAAGCAACAGCACATTTGAAGAGGTGCTACTCACTTTTCCTGGTAAGGGTACGGGTCGCTTTTAAGACTTTGTTCGGAAATGACCATTCTTTGGTACAACATACCTATCAAACCCAAGGAGATAAACAGGCAGGAGTCAGAGCATGAGAAATAACAGCACAGCCCGGTGGAGCGGCTCAGCGCGGCTCCCGGCTGCGGTGGTGGGTCTGCCAAGTTGGTGAACACATTGCTGGGGAGATGGTGCAAAAGAGCCAAGAACCGGGCTCAGAGTTAAAAATAGTCAAGGACAAAGATAGACCATGGTACATAAGAAGAAAACCCCTTCTATTCAGGGACAGTTTCCTGTATTTCCCTTCCTTTGTTTAGTGGATTTTGAGCTTTGGAGCGGAGTCGGAAGCAGGAGGAAGAACCCTACTCCCGGCCTCTGTGCCCGGGGCCACAGCAGGGGACAGCATTTAAGTAGATATGAAGAACACAACGTGTTTCTTCATCGGGAGAGATGTACTTTACCCTCACCCTCTGGGGTGGGGAAGATACATCCACCCCGCATTGCTTGGGTGCAATCATCTCATGAACCTCACAGAGCTCCAAAAGCCCCACTGGAGATCCCCATCTGTCCACACGGAATCACTGTTTTATCCCAAGTACTGGGATCCCCAGGTACTGGGGAAGAGTGGTCTGGGTGATGGTGATGGGCTGAGACTACCAAGAATGGCACTTTCTCTCTAATTTCCCACCAGGTTTCTCATCTTTTACGTCCATCTCACAAGGTATTTGCACCTTGCACTCTTTTAAAGAATTGCTTTTAAAGACTCTTATTAAAGAAGATTTTACTGAGAATAATGTTAATAAGCAGCATAAAGAACAAGGAAAATAGAGTTTTCCTCTGGCTTTCTTTCTAAAAGGGACTGATCTCTAGAGGAGCTAATGATGTTTTACTGCCTAGAACATGATACACAGTAGTGGAGGGATGGACAGCCTGCAACTCAAGTTCAGATAGAGAGTTCACTTTGCAAAATGAAGACCTCCACAAAATTTACCAATGCCCAGGCTGGGAGCGTAAGCACTCTGTTTCCTATACAGACAGAGGCTGTACAGACACCTGCCTTAGATGGGTTGGACTTGACTCTGGTGGTGCCAACATCAATTGCAGGAGGACCCCATGGTTTTCTCAGGCTCAGCAGCTTGAAATAAGGAGAGGAGAACCCTGCCATCCAAATGCATCCCTAAGACCCCCCAGCGTTTGGCCAGTGCCCTGCAGAAATCCCTGCCATGGCTCGCTGCATCAGGCAAAGGCCAGCTCAGGTATGGAACCCCCTCCCAGGACTCCACCACCATCGCCTCAAGGACCAAAGCTGTCCACCATTCCCTGCATAGGGCAGAGTAGAGAAGTCCTCCTACCTGGTGCTGTCCTTTCCATCTTCAGCCTGATGGCATAGTCCAAACCAACAGTGCAGAAGGGCTTGGGCAGGGTGAGCAGCTTCTTGCAGAAATCATACACTCTGCTGCAGAGCTCGTCGGAGATGCAAGGGGCCTGGGGTGAGAAAGGGGCAGATAAGGAGATTCCACAGGAGTGATCCCTAACAGTGCTCCCCCCCAGAAACAGACCCCAGGGTGGGAGGGCATAGAGCTACACCAGATTCCATGTGGATTTAAACATAATATATGAAGCAGAACCAGGCCCTACAATTGCTGGAATCCTCCAGCAATACCCATGGAGGGCTGTGGGCACACATTTTTACCAGTTTTTGGTTTCCTGCACCATCAGGCACCTAAACACCTCCAGAAAAGGGATCAGCTAGAAGGACCTGTCACTCCCATGGCATGTCACAGGTACCTCAGACATCAAACATCATGCTGGGAAACACACAGCTGAGTCCACCCGCGGTAGTGCCAGGGCTTTACTGGGCAGGTACTGGGGTATTTTGGCACAGGAGGAGGTACTGAGTGACTTCAGGTGGTCCCTCCCGTGCCTTCTGATTTCACAGAATCATGGAATTGTCAAAGTTGGAAGGGACCTCTAGAGATCATCTGGTCCAACTCCCCTGCCAAAGCAG
>BJBW01005196.1:0-30367 GCA_004320125.1 Scolopax mira | reverse complement strand
GGAAGTTTATTGAATCTGACCCTAAATTCATCTTTCTTTTTATTTTTTTTCCCAACAGGAATCAATCCAACTGCAGCTTTCAAGTTTTCCCAGCTTGCAAGAAGAAGATAAATCTAGTAAAGATGACTCCGAGAAAGAAAAAGAGAAGGATAAAAATAAGGAAAAAGAGAAAAACAGTGAAAAAACCAAGATCAGAATGTTATCAAAAGGTGAACTTCACAGTAATTATAGCAATTCAAATACTTGGATGAAAAGGATTGTCTGTTCTTACAAGCATGCATTTCTTTATTTGTATACAAATACACAGTAGAAGTGGGTTTATACATTGAGAAAATTCAGAACCTGAAATGCTTATGCTTGGGAATGCTTTTTAATGCATACTCAGGCTTTCAAAGTGAAGAAACCTCCCAAGCTGAGGTTCGACATTGGAGGTTATTAATTTTCTTTAATGTAAAATCATCCTTCTGAATACTTAACTGTGTTGATATAAACACATATATATGCAAATATATGTATGATTACATAATAACTGTAAAACTCTAATACTCTTTTCTCCATTAATGATAATATATTAGCATGTCATTTGTGCAATGTAGGCAGTAGAGAGTAATTCTCTTCACTATTGCTCCTTTCTCATGCAGAATTTCTCTTAAATGCTCTAAGGAAATCCACCCATGGCCTTTAACCTTCATTGCAATCTACTGTTAGCCTCTACTAAGACTTTTTCAGAAAATATTTTTGTATCTAAGTATAGTATTTTTTATATATTTTTCAAATCTTTTTATTAATCCATGCTACGGAGTCGCAGTGTAAATTTCTTAAAAATAATCATTGCCTACCTGGGTGTGGATCCACAGCTGGTGTGAATTGCCAGTTGGCTTCAATGGAGCTCTCACAATTCATGCCAGCTTGAGGATCTGTGGGGGCTTTTGAGTGAGGCAGTATAGCAATGCTGAAAAATTAATTCTGACTAAAGTCACGCATCCCTATTACCTGCCCACTCTCAGGCGTCACTGGATTTCAGTCTCTTAACACAAATAGAATTCCCCCCGGCACAATGCCTCATTTTCCACGTGTACAGCATTTATTAAGTGGTGCAAAGAGGTGTTGATGAATAAAACTTTTTTTTTTCTTTCTTTCATTTTGTAAAAAATTTTATTTAGTAGTTTAAAGGAAGAAATCGCCAAGGTCTTGAGTTGGCATGGAAAGTTTCCCATGGTTTTCAAATGATCACCGCTTTCACTCAGTGTCTCATTTTGGTGGTGTGCTCTCAGTAGAATGGTACAGAGGGATGTGAATATCTACCCGACGCCTCTGAGCCTAGATCTTTGTTGGCTGAACTCCAAATGAACGTTTTCTTTCAGAGTGTACGCTTTCAGCTTGTTGCTGGAAAATGGATTTTGATTTACGGCACAGCTTAATCGTGACTGTTCAGATGAAATAAACAAGGGGGGTGTGTGTGTTTGTTTTTCTCTTTCAGATTGCAGTCAAGAATATACAGACTCAACAGGCATAGATTTGCATGAGTTTCTCATTAACACATTAAAGAATAACCCCAGGTAGGTATTTTCTGCATTAGAGCTGGTGCTCCTGAAATTACAGCTGGCCATCTCTGAGTTCCTGTAAATGTATATACTGCTTTATTAGTTCTGGAGATAGTTGGGAGAGAGAATGTAAAGGAGGTAGGCTGTTAACAGAGCAAAAAGCTGTAAAAAGTCATTAACTTCTACCCCCCTGTCTGGTCACCCATTGCTTAATTTCACTTTAAGTGACATACGGTCTTTGTCCTTACATATATATTCCTGCATATAGCTCTTCGTGATTTTAGCAGTGATATATTATAACTATTGCAGTTGGAGATTTGATTAGGAATATAAAGTAGCTTTGTTTTGGCAGTGGTGTGCACAACTAAAATCCTGGGTACAGTGCCAAATTCTGCTGTCTGTATTCCCATAGTTTTCATTTGGAGCAGCGAGCTCGTTTTAACATTAAATTGGCCTCTGAATGCCTAAGAAAGGGTCTGTACCATTTTTATACATTGTGATTTTCAGCACTCATTTAAACTGAATCCATGTAGTTCTGCAATTACAGGAGAACTAGGAATAATAGGGCACCTAACAGCTTGCATGATCTCTCGTATCGATGACATTAAGGTCCTTGAATTGTTTTGTCTGCGCAAAAATGAGAAAGGTCAAAAGAGCTGAGGAGTGATGGACTCATTGCAAGCTTACAAAAAATGTACATGTGGGAACGTGCTGGGGAAAATTTTGAGTGTTTCTGGGCGGGGAGGGGGGAAAGAACATCCAAAATCTTCCAGCTGAAAACAGAGCATTTTGACTGAGAAATGCAGCTGCGGCCTTGCCTCCTGGGAGCCGTAGTTGAAAGGCCTTCTTCTCCCTTGTGCTCTCTCTAACTAGATGAGATGTGCCAAGCCTTCTCGCCTGCAGGTCAACGCCTTGTGGAAGATGTGTCCCAGGCTTGAAAATGTCTGTGGTAGCAGGTCTCCTCATGAAAGATCTAGCTTGGCTGATTTTCCATCAAAAAGGGTGAAAAGAGACCAGAGTTATTCATAGCAGTCAGTCAGTCTTTCTCTACACAAGGCGTTGATCACAGCCTGGTGTGGCTGGAAGCCCTCTCAGACCATACTTGAGCTCAAGGAACAGCTACATCTGTCATGTATGTCAGCGGAGGGGCAGCAAAGCAAGCCACAATCTTCTCCAGATACACCAGGGCAAAGCATGTTTCATTTTTAATCGAGATGGCTGACAACGCTTGCAGAATTGCCTTGCAAACATTTGATTCCTTTTTTTCATCTAAAATGTCTGTTGGTAGTCGATGCTACAAATCCTTGCATTTCTTTTTGACAGGGACAGAATGATACTCTTGAAAATGGAACAGGAAATTATTGATTTTATTAGCGACAACAAGTAAGTCGAGTTCCCCCTCCGTGATTATTCGGTCTCCCCTGCCTATAGCGATGTGAGCTGTGTGAGGGATATGCTCATATGGGCCACAGGAGGGCTCGTATGCTGCACGACCAGGCTTGTATTTCCTGACACATGGTGGTGTGGCTTAAAATATGGTAGATGTAAACCTTTTGCTTTTCATTATGTCATAATTTTTCAGTGGCTTCCACAGGCTCCACAAATGTAAGTCAAGCTTTCAGTGCAGAGGATGACCAAATACTCTACCTCGGCGGTTTCCCTGGGTGCTCTGTTGCTCTAATGCACTAGAAAATAGAACTGACCTTGGGTGGAAGGGGCCTAGGGGTGTTGGTGGACAGCTAACTGAAGATTGAGCCAGCAGTGTACCCAACTGGCCAAGAAGGCCACCAGCATCCTGCCTGTGTCTGGAACAGCGTGGGGAGTAGGACTTGAGAGGTGATGGTCCCCCTGTCCTGGGCACTGGTGAGGCTCCACCTCAAGGGCTTTGTCCAGTTCTGGGCCCCTCACTACAGGAATGACGTTGAGGTGCTGGAGCGTGTTAAGAGGAGAGCACCAAGCTGGTGAGGGGTCTGGAGAACAAGTCACACAAGGAGAGGCTGAGGGAACTGGGCATGTTTAGTTTGGAGAAGAGGAGACTGGGGGGAGACCTCATTGCCCTCTACGACTACTTGAAAGGAGGGTGTAGAGAGGTGGGGATTGGCCTCTTCTCCCAAGGGAAAAATGACAGGAGCAGAGGAAATGGTCTGAAGTTGTGGCCGGGGAGGTTTAGATAAGATCCTGGGAAGAATGACTTTCCTGGAGGGTGGTCAGGCACTGGAACAGCCTGCCCAGGGAGGTGGTGGAGTCACCATCCCTGGAAGGATTTAAGAAATGTGTGGATGTGGCACTTCAGGGCATGCTCTAGTGCCCAAGATTGTGGGGGTCTTTTGTGTATGTGTATGGTTGGGACTCAGGGATCTCAAAGGTCCTTTCCAACCATGAAGATCCTGTGATTCTTACTGCCACATGCTCTTTGTAATAAAAGGTTTGTGCAGCTTTAAAAAACAGAGTCAGAATAGGAGCAGAGGAAGAAATTATGCTGACAGGGAACAAACATTTTTGTCAGTAAGAGAGGAAGAAAAAAGGAGTATTTACCAACCTAGATCCTTCCAGTGTCACCCTACATCTGGCCTTTGGGAGAAAGGGTTTGTGCAAGGAGTGTGGGCGTGTGTCAGGTCTGGGGATAAGTTCTCCCCAAATATAGAATATTCAGTTGACACCATGAAGTGTGAGCTTGGTTTGCCCCAATGAAGTGCATGGAAATACCCTTCTTAAAAACTCAAAAAGAGTCAAAGGCAGACTCTCTTGTCTGCCTTTTTGTAGCAGACACTTACATGTAAATGAGCAAAGGAGAAGTTTTCAGGTAGATTTCTGTCCACTGAACTATCAAATGTATTGCTCTTTTAATTTCATTGTAGCTCAGAGGGAAATGGAATTATCAATGCACTTTTGTTTTGCTTTTTCCAGTAATCACTATAAAAAGTTCCCTCAGATGTCGTCGTATCAGAGGATGTTAGTGCACAGGGTGGCAGCTTACTTTGGAATGGATCACAATGTGGATCAGACTGGAAAATCTGTAATTATCAACAAGACCAGCAATACAAGAATGTAAGCAGCAACACTGTTGTGTTTTTCCTTCCTCCCTTTCACAAAAGCTGGTTTGTACCATGACTGTGTTCTGTATTTTTTTATATATATTTTTATTTACTTTATATTCTTTTTTTTTTTGTGTAGCAAGAGTGAGTGCTTGGGGCGGGAGGGGAGGACAGGACTGGCACTGTGAGGTTATTTGAAGATATAAAGAAGCGTAAGGAGAAATCAACCCAATTTTTCTCTTGCAAGAAACGTAACACAGTATGTTGGAATGTTACTTTCCCTGATTCCTTAGTGCCACTACTTTGCTACAGAAATGAGCTTGTTGCTTTAGGTGTCACCTGATACCATATGGCTATATTCCTAAATAACCCAAACATATTTGGAAGATTGCCTCTTCCCTTGTTCTGGCTCTCCCTGCTTCAAGAGTAATTTTCTGCCCAACCTGATTATTTAGGATTTAGTTCCCCTCCACCATCTGCCACTATTCGTTTCCTTTCCCTTCTCTTTTCCCCTCCTCGTTCTGCTTTATTTTCTCTTCCAATCTCGTTGTTTGACCGCAGAGATTTTGTGGGATATAAATTCCTTCTGATGGTTCAAATGCATTGCAAAATTCCTGGCAGGTTAACCTTATGCTGGCATGCTTTATGCTCTCCCCCATGAACCTGTATGAAGCTGGCAAAAGCTCGTTATAAGTTCCCTGGCTAATTCAGCAAAGATGCAGTCGTGCATCCTTGCCTAATCAGCATCACTTGTTCTGCTGAGTGCCACGTGTGTCTTAACCCTCATGGAACTGTAGCCTTCCTCTCCCCCTTTACCTATGAACTACATAACGAAGAGGAAGTAATTACAACTGGGTAATGAAGTTTTGGTATCTGGTATTGGAACTGTAAAGGCCTGTTTGAAAATTGTGTACTTCCTGTATTCAGTTAGTAGGAGAAATAAACCCATTTATTTCATTTATGTATCCAGTTTTGACTGGATACTTATGACTAAGTAAATAAGGTCATTTACTTAGATGGAGTTGCAGAGAATTGGGTTTTTTTTAATGCTATTAGCTTCTCCTGTAGAAGACTAGAGGGACTACCTAATTTTTGCAGCATCAAAATCTGAGATGAACACATTGGTATTTGTTATTTCACTGAGCCCTAAAAATCTTCTGTGTGGGGAGCGAGCTTAAGATCATGGAACGATTTATTTTAGATCCTTTTCATGGGTTGTTCCTGAGATACTTGGACATCTGTAAAACAACATGTAGCATTGCCTTCTCCAGGTTGACTTTATAATGTGATGATATCACATAAATATCTGATAACGCCGTGCTCGATGGCGTGGCCGTGCATCCCAGAGGTGGGATAGCACTGGAAATGCTTGCACAGTGCTTCTGGAGAGGATGCTGAAGTCTTCCTTCAAAAATCAAGACTTCATCCCAGTGCTCTGGTCAAGCTGTGGTGGGAATGACTGAGCAGGGCTGTTTACCAGGCATGAACCTGCATCCTTGTGTGCGAGCTCAGCGGGCAGGACGTAGCAGGGTGTATAATGGATGGAATGACACTTTCAGCTGTGGTCTTGCAAGCTGGAGGTGAGGCACGGAGCCAGACAGATTGGTTCTGACACCGTTCTTGGGTAGATCTTCCAGAAATAAGCACAGAGCTTTTCCTCTCTGTTGACTGGGAGTACAGCTGTTTTGTAAGCACCACACAAACTGCAGATTTTTTTCACTTCTGCAGTGATTTAGTGATAAGGAGCTTGTATTACATCATGGTGTTATTTACATTATTTTGATACTGCTGTAGAATAAAACCTTGTGGAAGGAGCTCTTTCCTTTCATACCTGGAAGAGATGGCACGTTTTGTTTTGTTTTTTTAAATGTCTCTGGCTCGGACAGAAAACAGATTGTTTTTGTCCAGCATAAATAAGGGCTGATGAGATTTTATTATCCGCAGCAGATACTGCATGAGTTCCACATCTGAAAGCTTCCAGTGTGATTTCACGTGCTCTGCATTTCAGTAGTCTCAGAGGAGACAATTTGGTGCGGTTCAGAATCAATACCAAATACTGGGAATGTGTTGACTCTATTAATTACTACTTGGAAAGTATCCAGAATACCGGAGAATCTGGAGAGGGGCTGAAAGGCTGTTCAGCGTGGTTATGCTGTGCTGTAGGCCTGAGCTTTGATAGTTTTATGCGAATTTATGGAGAGGCCCCATAGATGGATAGTCTGAAGATTTGCATTTTGACAATGAAGTATCTCTTTATGGCAGCAGGTTCCCAAAGCACTTCAGCTACGTACTGCGGAGAGGGAGGAATATTGTTGCAAGTCATGAATTCTGCAGACTTCAGTCTGCTTGTGCCCGTTTGGGAAGAGCACACAACTCTGTAGAGTTGCCCTGTGGGCTTGAATAAGCACCATGTGGTTTATTTCTCTGGCTCGTGTCCCATCTCTGGTCACACTTGCAGGCGACTTGTTCCCTGGCTCCAGGCAGCGAGTTGCATTTATTTGGTTCAGCAGAGACCTCTTGTGCTCCCTGCCCGTGGGTGCTTGGAGGCACAAATCTCAGGAGAGTTCACAGCTTTGAGATGAATGGGCTGGTTGGGAAAATCTGGAAGCAACCCTACCGTAGAGATACCATGGTACCGAGTAGGATCTGTCCAACAGGTATGAATGGAGTGGAAGAGGGCATTTCAGTTCTTTGATCAATTGGCCATCTTTGGGCAACACGTGTCCACTTCTGTGTACTCATGCCTATAAAAAATACCTGCTTTTTTGAGGGCTTGGAATTTGAGAAGGTGCTTATTGAAGAGGTTGTACAGCTGGAAGGAGGGTTGTGGCTTGTCTGGTCAACCACTCTGCTTTACTGAGAAGTGAAGAAGATGGTAAAAACGCGCGAGGACTTGAATCTCTCTGGGATTTGCAGTCCTGGAGCTCTAGTGAACTGTTGGTGAAGTCTCTCTTAAAAATACAGTCAGACCACAATGACAGCTTTGCAGTCTGAAGAGTATTTATGATGAGGACCTTAATCTAAGGTGCCCTTTCTGCTTAAAATTTTAATGGAATGTGAACAAGTCATACTGTTCTTGAAGCTTTTTTTATGAGATGAAATTTTAAAGCACAGACGTGACCTCAAATGTCACCAAAACTACCCAAATGTTTGTTAACCCTCATAAAGTTAAGTCTCTCTATGGAATGGTGGATTTTAAAAACCCATTTTCTTTCCATATGATTTTTTAAATTAAGACTAGGTTAAAAAGAACAACTTTGAAAAATAAATATCATTTTTCATGGTCTCATATCTTAAAAAGCCCTGTCTAAATTGTCCAACTGTAAAAAAAATCTTAGCATGGGAAATGTTGATCAGAAAACGAGGGAGATTTTTTGCTGCAGTTTTGGTTTTAGAATCAAAGAGTTCAAATACTACTTAAAATGGGAAGTCTGCTTTGAAACTGCTCGTGTCGCCATTGTAATGTGTGTTTGTGTCTGCCTGTCTTCTATCTAAAGATATGCTGAAATGTATGGGGAACTTAAGGCAGTGAAATATGATATAAACACAAGTTTGGAATGGTGGGGCATCCCAAATTGGAGCAAAAAACACTTAAGTGCCTCCTTCTATTCTGTATATTCCTCCTAATTCCTATCAAACAACTGGAAGCACTTCAGAGCTTCATGTTATTACACCTATCAGTTTCATTCACTTGATTATCTCGTAGGTGGGAGGAGAACTATAGGGGAAGTGTGTTTGGAATGCTTGGGAAATGAGGTGGGGTTTCATCTGGTTGAGATCATTGCCCATGTGACAGGTATGGCTGTACCACAGCCCACACATGCATTCGTGTACATTTTTATATAAGCATGAGTGGCAGGGCTCGTCAGAATTGAGAAGGTGGAGGGCTTAGAATATATAATTAGACATTTTCATACATCCTGAAGGCGTAACATACCTATTACAGAATTTATACCACTACTCACATCTTCAGTTATGACTAAGTTGTTTTTTTTCCCCAAGAGCATCATGAGTTATGATCCTTGTAATACTTGTTTTTCTTCCTCTAATATGTAAATGTTAATATAATATTGGCCCAGTCTGAAGGTTTTTTTGATGCCTTTGAGATGCATGAAAAACTTTGGGCAATTCTAAGATGATATGTGTATTACAGGGGTTCCTTATAATCTAGGAATTAGCAGAAGGAGACATAATGTACAGAATGTACTTTGAATAGGTTACAAGACCTTTGTAGTTATCACATACAACCTGAGTTATTCTGTCTCCTCTGCATGAGGATGGTTTGAATCACAAGCAGAGATGAAAAGTTCCTATTAGGTTTCTCTTGTGTAGACACCGAGTGATCTTGTTGTAGATAACTTCTATGCTAGTGGAGATGGGCTGTGCCAGTTTCACTCTCTTAAGAAACTGAACTTCAGTACAGGATCCTACAGACACATCAGTAAAATGGCATATGCTGAACATTGACCATTTCAATGAGGAAGAGTTTCTAGAAATTCTTTTTTTTTTTTACCCTAAGAGGAAGCGCCAAGAAGACTTCCTTAAGATGCCAAATGTGACAGCCTTTGGAGCATGCAGAAGTGTATGCCTTTCCCCTTGACTGAATAAAATATTGAGTGTAAATGACTTTAATTCCTTTAAGCAGTTGTTTGCTGATGGGAAAGATGGGGCATTTTCCACATGCAATTGGTAACGACTCTCTTTTAGTTAGGTGTGTGGTAGTAGTTACAACTGTGTACCTGAATGCATAGATCTTATTGTTTGGCAAATGGCAATCAAAGCAATTTAAAGTTTGAAGCACAGTTTGGGGTTTTTTTTCCCCCCATCATAATATGGAATGGTTATCTGGCCAATTGTTTGCTGTATGGTACTGCATCTGCATTTAAGGACCTTATGCTATCCTTGATGATCATATATGTATCACATATCATATACATATGTGATTATTATAGGTACAAAGCAAGGGTCTCATGAGAGCAGAATGGCTCTTATGAGCCACATGATGCATGAAAACATGTGAACACCATTATTTCTGGTTTTAAATGTTTTCCTTGGAGTCTTGCCTTGCTTTTCTTCAAGAGACTGCGGAGTCTACTCTGTTTCTCTGTTTCCTGTTGTAGTTGCCTTTTTCCCATCTTTGCTACAGAATAGTTGCTCCCTGACTGCTAAGAAATAAGCAGAAACTGGGGATATCTGTAGTTTCCCTCTGGTTTACAGTTGCTGTTGCCCAGTTAATATACATGTTGTATGTTAAAAATGCGTGGAGAAAAATAAAGGTGCATAGTAGATGTATGCAACTAACATGGAAAAAAAACTCCTTTATAACTGGGAAATAACACTGGAATGGTCTGAGACATGACATTTTGTTCCAGTTTAAGCTGAATTAATACATTATGCAACTGAGAATTTAGTAGGAGCATAATAAAGCAACAACGTATAATAATAACAATAAGTGCCTGAGCCTCCTTGTGTGCTGCAGAGGAGCCACCTGACGTGGAGGAATTGCCTTTCTTTTATCCAGTCACATGGCAGTTGGAGGATTAATTCAGGGTGTACGTAAGTTAGTAAGCACTAGGCATTTTAGCAATATCTTAGTATTATGCTGCAAGCATTTGTTTCAGACGTCCAGTTGCCACTGTTCCACTAAATGCTTTAATTTGAGGTTGTGTTGTGTCACTGTTTGAGGCTCATCTGGAAGAGGGCTTTTTTTTTTTCCCCAAGTCGTTTTTTTAAAAATGAATTCGTTTTTTTCTTTATTTTGATGATACTTGAACTAGGAGAGTTTTTTTTTCTGAGCAGGTGTTCTCTTGTTTTAGTCACATGCCTGTTTTGTTTGTGTGGTGTCTGTTTGGGTTTTTATTTAGTTAATTAATGTTATTGTTTGGGTTTTTTTGTTGTTTTGTTTTCATTGGTTGGACTAGATGATCTTAAAAGGTCCCTTCCAACCTGTGTGATTCTGTAAAGATGCAGGAGAAACAAAAAATAAAATACTTGATACGCTTGAGGTTGAGTTGAACATGATCCTTAAATAGTGGCTTCATTCTCTGCTTTGGTCAGTGTGAGGCATATACTGGACCCATGGAAATGACTTTGCAAATGAGATGTTAGAGTTAATGAACCAGTTCTAATAGCTCCAATATTAAATTTTCGCCTAATGTAATTTATCAAAACTAAATTGTTTATAATTAAGGTGGACATGTACTTTACAGCTGTTCTATACTCTCATGAAATATTATTTAAGCATTAATGAGAGGACATCTATGGTATTTTTCTTTCTCTCTTTTCTCTTCTTTTTTTTTTTTTTTTTCAATTCTTGCAATCACACCACTGAATAATGTCAGTTTTGATAAATGCAGAAGGTCACCATCACGCGGTCTGTGTGGGGAGATGGGAGGTTACCCAGGTAGAGGGGGCTATGGAATAACAAGTAGGTAATTTGGTTAAGGGAAGCTCTTCCTCGCATGAGTAATTAACCAGTGTCTCTAAGTGCTCCTTGTCTGAGCTGTAGCAGGGAAGTGCCTGTTAATCAAGCTGCTGTTGGGTCATTTATACTTTCAAATCACCAAAGGCAGATCTGGAAATCTGAACTGGCCCCTGTGCTTTCCTCAGGGGTAACTCTGGGGCAGTAGTAGGAGAAATAATGTCTTTAAATCTGGGCGTTTCAGAAATGAGGTGCTGATAAATGAGCAGGTGAATTTTAGAGGTGTTCCAAATTGGTTTTAGTAATTGCCTTTTATGCTTCTGTGGCCTGCCTCGTGTTTAATGTAGGAAATATGACGTGATCACTAGAAATGCAAAAAGTATCATGAATTTTGAGATATTTGTGTTTCTCATAAGCAAAGTTAGTTGCTTCTTGCTGTTTCCAAAGTAGCCTTGTGAGGCTGTCTCTGACAAGTTATTAAAAACCGGTGCTCTTCTTCAGACCAGTGATTGCTCATGGGATGACCTCTGTCATCCATGAGTCGTCTTCTTGGAGATGAGAAAAATATTCATGGCCTGAAGTAGAAGCAAGCACAAGAATTTATTATGGCACTAATTAGTATGCATGGGGCATTTGAAGAGGACTAATGGTTTCTTCATTACGTGGTTAGATTTTGGAGAACCATCTTGCCTATGCTGGTAGTGTTCAAATCTTGAGTTTGCTTCATTTTTCTTTCTTCCTTGTTAATTTTTGAACTTCTAAGATAGAAAAATGTAGTTTTAAATAGATCACAGCAGTTATGCAACAGTATGATTCTTTTCAGTCACAGAGTGTGCCATATCCTTAAAATCAAATATTAATGATTTCTGTAATAAACTATGATATCACTTACAGGCCTCTACTAGCTGAAAATAAATAGGCACCGTGCAAAATGTTCAGTCTCAGTAGACATCCTGAATATCAAGATCTAAATCCGACCCAAAGGAGTGGGAGCATGAGAAACAGGTCCCTTGGGTACAGAAATAACCCTAATTTGATCACAGGAGGGCATTTTGAAGCTCAGAAAATGGTCCCTGTCTGAGACAGGGCTTTAGACTTCAGCCCCATGTAGCAGAAGATCTGGTATCTCAGTGTACCCTTACCCTGTGGACTTATCCCATGAGTTCAGAGCTACATTCCTGTGTTCTGGCTTCAAAATACTGGGCCAAATACGAAGCCTGGACTTAGGCAGACTCTTGGGTGGTCAACCTGTACTATGTTTTTGCATCCACAGATTAAAATAGGATGACTTTCTGAAGTTAAGCTTTAGGAAAGCTTGTGAGGATGATGAGTTGTGCCATGATACCTCAATGGCAGTTGAGGTTTTTAAGTACCGTACGATGGCCTTCAAGATCCAGCCATCAGCTTGGTCCTTACACGGAATAACTTGGCACGGAAGAGATTTGGTGTACATCATCTCTGTCTATCCTACAGTCTTCATACAGCATTAGGGTAACAGAGCTGGTGAGGGGTCTGGAGAACAAGTCTCATGAGGAGAGGCTGAGGGAGCTGGGGGTGTTCAGCCTGGAGAAAAGGAGACTGGGGGGAGACCTTCTGGCTCTCTCCAACTCCCGGAAAGGAGGGTGTAGCCAGGGGGCTGTCGGTCTCTTCTCCCAAGTCCCAGATGATGGGACAAGAGGAAGTGGCCTCAAGTTGCACCAGGGGAGGTTCAGATTGGAGATTAGGAGAAATGTTTCCATGGAAAGGGTTATTGCCCATTGGACTGGGCTGCCATGAATGCCATGAAATGGGCAGGGAAGTGGTTGAGGCCCCATCCCTGGAGGGATTGAAAAGCTGGGTTGACCTAGTGCTTGGAGACATGGTTTAGTGATGGTCAGAGTGAGGTTGATGGTTGGATTAGACGATCTGAAAGGTCCCTTCCAACCTGGATGATTCTATAATTCAGCTTCACCATTGTTTTCATAATGGGAAATGCTGCTGGTGCCAGCCCCACTGAAACCAGTGCTGTGGGGGCACTGGGACTAGCATCTTCAGAGGTGGGTGAGAGTGACAGAGTGAACCTCGCTCTCTCTACATGGAAAGCCCAGGGAGATGTCTCTTCCGTGTACCATTTTTGACTGATCTGCAACCCCAGTTAGAGGGAAGAATGCCTGTCAAAATGATTTGTGGCTTTTGACATCCTTGTTGTTTAGTAATAAATACAGAACATGTTTAGAGTCCAGATGCTGTTTTGAAACAAAAAAAAAACCAAAAAGGCAAAAAAAAACAAACGTGAAAGAATACAGAGTCTTTAACCAGGAAAAATGTAGCGTTTGGTATTTGAGGATTTTTTGCCCCCTGTGCTGCAGGGAAGGCAGCACCTTGAAGGGGCTGTCTTGTACAGGGTTGATTTTTTTTAAAGAATGGTTTTCAGTGTGCTTTTATCATCATAACAGAAGCTGTTAGTGACTCATACCATAAAAGCAGCAATCTGTTAATGAGGCATTTACCGTTAAATGCTTGCAATGCCATCTTGAGTGGTTTTAAGTATTAAGTTGTGATAACTGCACTGTACTTTAACAATTATCTGTATTTAAATTCTGACTATGACTTTTTGAAATGCTGTTTTAGCATCCATCAGCTGAAATGCATGAAGGCTATTTGAAGGCTGTAATACTGGGCCCTCATTCTTGAAAAATGGTGTTCTGAGAGAATTTAATCAAGGAATTTAACCTGTTGTGCTGGAGCTCTGCCTTTCGTCGTTAAGCTGGAGCCTCTTGACCATGACGATGTTTGCTTCCAAGTTCCATAAATTCTTGAACTCTCGGAACAGTCTCATGCCTTCGTGATCAAAACAGTCAGTCGTACGGCAGAATAGAGTTTTGGACCCCAAGGGAAAGCAAAGAAACAGTAATGCTCAGGTAGTTTTGCTGCGGTGGCAATGCAGATGTAGTAGATCTTCACAAACTTGCAAAGCAAGAGAGAGGCCACCATACTGTGTCTCAGCTTCCCCTCAAAATAGAGGCCAGTGTGATGTTGGGCTGAGCAGTCAGTTTAATTAAAAACAAGGGCAAATAATAAGAAAACCCCATTAGACCATCAGAACACCTGTGTAAGAGTGCCCGAAATCTTCTCAACTCCTCTGAATCCTGCCGACAGTGGCGCTTCTCGCCTGCCCTCGCCATCCGCTTACTCTCCTGATGGCATCCTCGTGGAAGAACATTAAGAATGTTTTGTTGCTTATTCATTTTGTTTCCCATGTGATAGTTCTGCAGGTAGCTGGGGGTGGTTTTTTGCCTGTTCCTGACCCTACTTGTCTTTCATGTTGTGTTGCCATTCAATCAGAGGAGGAATATTAAGATGCTATACCCCGTTAAGTGCATTAAATGAATGTTGCATTGCAAATGCAAAGTTCTTCTCCATCTCTGGAGACATTCCAAACCCACCTGGACACATTCCTGTGGGACCTGCTCTGGGTGGCCCTGCTTTGGCAGGGGGTTGGACTAGATGATCTCCAGAGGTCCCTTCCAACCCCATAGCATTCTGTGATTCTGTGATCCTTTTTATTTAGTTTTTAGTTTTTTTGTTTTTTAGACTCTGCACACTGCAGCAATCTCTGTTATTAAGCTCCCTTTCCTATATTGCATTCCTACAGCCAGCTGCTTTGCTGCTGCCTGCGAGGCTTTGGAAGATGATTTGCTAGATTTTTATATCATTTACTTCGGGTTGGTTTTTGTGTGGGGTTTTTGGGGGGGGGGTTGGGGTTTTTTTTTGGCAGATGTGCTACATTTTTAGCTACAGCAGGCGCAGTACTGGCAAACCCATCTTTTCCACACGTGGCGAAGCTGCTGCTGCTGCTTTTGACAGGCATCTTGCAGCAGCCTGTGTGCTGCGGCGCTGTCAGAAATCTATACCTCCCAATAAAAATTTACATGCTGTGTGTAAGTCAGCCCTGACAATCCCGGTCTGTCTGTGTGCTCTGCTAATCATAGAATCATATGGGGTTGGAAGGGACCTCTGAAGATCATCTAGTCCAACCCCCTGCCAAAGCAGGGCCACCCAGAGCAGGTCGCACAGGAACTTGTCCAGGTGGGATTGGAATGTCTCCAGAGATGGAGAAGAACTTTGCATTTGCAATGCAACATTCATTTAATGCAGGTAACAGGGTATAGCATAACTTTTCATTTTTTATAGCCTGTGTGGTTTCCCCCTCCTTGTGTCTTGGTTTCTGAGCCCTTGAGGTATAATTGCGTCATACTTTCCAGTTTTCTCAGTACAGTCCTCAAACTGCACAAATCCTGTTGACTAAAAAGGGAATTAACATTTCCTCCTTAAAAGAGTTTTGGTGTAGCCGAGTTTGAGGTTCTCAAGTGATCTGCCGATTCCAGTTACGGGGGCTAAACAAAATCATGAGTATCATACGTGTGGCAGCAGTCTTTATAAACCTGCATTTGCGTGTCTTTTCTTGGGGACTGTTGTTAGCATGTGGATGGATGTACCGTGTGGTCACCAACAATAGGATAGGTATTGTGTGTTGTTTTCTTTGGGGTTTTTTTGGAGAAGATCCCTAGAGTACTCGAGTTAGTGATAAGCTTTTTAAAAGTAATCGATGTCTCCTCGAAAAGGCTATGCAAATCCCATTTTGACCACTTAAAATTAAACTGAAGTTTGGTTAGGGTTTGGAGGTATACTTTAGAGTAACCAGTGTGGTAATATTAAATAAGTTCATGATTTTCCATGGGTTTAAGATAGTAATTGCAAACCATGCTTTGACTTGAGTAAGATCTTAATTTATGCTACTAGAGAAAATAAGCTTGATGAATTCACTCCCTTATATGCATGAACACAATTTGGTATATATTACAGACTCTACTGCTGGCCATATCAGGGCTAAAAAAGCTTAGAAGAAAATGGGATCGTTACTCATTTAGGACTCATGTGAGATGAATTTGCTGTATCTATTGTATTACTGTACTTATATACTCAGTATATTGACAGTATATTGCATCTTGCTCAAAATTATTGTCTTCCATTTTCAAGCAGTTGATTCACCCGTGAATTCATAAAATAATGCAACAGGTTTCCCCAGAATAACCACAGTGGTTCTGCTTCCTGGTAGCAAATGCATTATACAATTAAAGGGGACTTCAGAGCTGTGAATGGGGAACTTGCACTGACTTCTGTCAGAGGGCTAGACCCAAATCTTTGCAGAATCGACCCCTTCTCTACCCAAATAGAGCTTTTGCTTCCACTTACTTGTTTTAAGTGGAATCCTACTATATCCTATATCCTACTAAAAATGTATTTTTGCAATGGATGTTAAAAAAGAAAATGCATTAAACAGTATTGACAAAAGATACCCAAAACCCCACATGCAAATATTGCTGCATTCTGATTTCTTCTTTAAAATAGCTCTTTGTTTCCATTGCTCTCAACTGAACGTCCCTTTCTGATTTTGACCATTCAAGCTCTAATTGAGGGAGGTTGTCTGGAGGTTGTCCTGCCTGAAAATACCCTCTTTCTCCCTTGACAGTCTTCCCTCGAGCTTTGCATCCTTATTAGCAGGGCTGGTTGTGCCGTTTGCAGCCTCACTGCTCATGGTGACCTGGAGTTGCAGTGTCAACTGGCCTGGAAGGATGTTCTCATGGTGCTCATAGTACCGTGGCACTCCATAATGCTCTGCATGTTCATCCAGGCAAAGCTCTTTTCACAACTGCGGAGATTAATGACCTACTGGGCTTGTAGACTAATTTTATTTAACAGGGACATACCAGGTTTAGGCTCATGGCTTGATCTTACGCTTCTCCTAGAAGGTAGAAATGTTTTCTAAATAGTAAATGAAGTGAAAATGGGATTAAAAAATGAAAATAGTGCTCTGCAGTATGAAAACCATGTTGTTGTTTAAATAACTTAGTAGTTGGAGGAGACATTTCACCAAATTGCTTTTTTCAGATTTCTTTTCTCTCTAATATTTTGATTACTTTTTTTTTTCCCTCTGCATTTTAAAAATCCTAGTTATTTATTATACTCGAAATATAGTTTATTGGATGCTCAGCAGATAGTTTACAACTGATAGTACAATTACAGAAGCTTTGGTGCGTTAGGATGTAAAAGCAGAAAAATAACATTCCTCCGCTGGTGCTGCCAAAACAGAGTATTTGAGGGAATGGATCTTCTTTTTCTGGCAGGGCTGGCACAGGGCAGGAAAGGCAGAAGAACACACCTCACAATCCATCAATGGGGCTTTGTAGCCTTTCCATTTATGAGGAAACATAACTAAGGACCGATGAGATTAGAAAACTGTGGAGAGAGCAGTGCTCCTAGAAGAAGGCTGGTTGGGCATCCAGAGGGTCTGCTTTGATGACTTTCATCTCTTGGGTCCTATATCTGTTGGTACCAGCATTTACAGCCGGTGGACAAAAGCTTTCTAGAATTCTCAAAAGCTGTGGAAATCAGGCTAGTAACAAGTCCTGTTCCTTTGTCACAAAAATGCGCGTTATGAGCAGAAGTTGGGAGTCCTTCAAATTCCTCCAGAATGCGAGGCAGGAGAGCTGCTGTCTCTTGATATTTATTTCTAGCAGTTAATTGCAAATGTTTCTTGCACATCTGACAATGAATTGTAATGGACTGTAATTGCAGCGTGAAGATGTGCTGTATTTTGATTTGAAATCCATTGCTAATTAGTTAAGGGCAGGATAACAACAAAATGGTGGCTCATTCACGCGTCTGGTTTAATTTTCCCTTCTGAGATAAGATGAAGCAGAGATTTTTATTTTGAGGTTCTGAAGATTTTTAGTCGGTGGTGGTGGATTTTGCACCAGAGGGCAAGGTTTGTGTTCCCTGGTGGAAACCTCGTGGCGTGACACAGCGTGGTGTTGCTTTTATCAACCAGCTTTTGTGTCAGCCACAGTTGGGTGACAGCAGCATGTAAATCCCACCTTGGTTCTCCAGGGTGCTTGGGTTTGGGACATCACCCTATTGCCGTTAGCGGGGCTTGGATTTGGGACATATGATTGACATTTCGGGTTTGGGTTCCGGAGGGGTGCAGGCTGGAGAGTTATTTATTGACAGGAACAAGTTATTAGGAACAAGTTCTTTCCACTGAGGGTGGTGGAGCACTGGAAGAGGCTGCCCAGGGAGGTGGTTGAGGCCCCTTCCCTGGAGACATTCAAGGGGAGGCTCGACGAGGCCCTGGGCAACCTGGTCTAGTTGGAGGTGTCCCTGTGACTGCAGGGGGGGTCGGACTAGATGGCCTTTGGAGGTCCTCTCCGGCCCAGATGATTCTATGATACTATGACAGCTACAAGGCATGGGCAATGACGAGCTCAGCATTACGAGATGCTTCTTAAAATTTGCCTTTTGTGCAAGGTGACAGTGTGGAACAGCATCCTCCCAGCTGATGGACCTGAAAATGTTTGGCTTTTAATGACTGGGGTTTGGCTTTTTAAAATAAATAGATGGATGGATGGATGGATGGATGGATGGATGGATTGATGCCTGGGTGGTTTTAAATCGATGAACTAATCGATGCTCTTATTGTCGCAGAGTATTTTCCCTGCTTATTGGTGATGAGATAAAACTTTGTTTATGCAAAACACCATCAGTCCCTCAAATTATCATTAAAATTAGGAGTGAGGAAACTCTTGGGTTTGTTGTTTAAGATTTCTCTTAGTTTTTTCTTACTTTTAAAGGTGGATAGGCTTCGCTCAGCAGCAGTGTTGCTGGAGGTCACAGCTACTGAAGGAAGCAAATTAACGTACAGTATGTTAATTTGTTTTCCCTGTCCTTCAGTCGCAGTGAGGAAGAGTCTAAATATTTCAGGGACTGAGATTTTGGATTCCCGCTCCTTGCTACACAACAACAACAACAACAAAAGCTATTTATAGCAATAACAGTTAGCAGAGACCCAGCAGCCTCAGACAGCTATAGGCAGCGTCTCACCATGACCAGAAATGTTAACTGCTTTTGCACTGAATGCTTCTGTGAAAACAAAAGAGCGCTGAGAAATAAAAGATCAAAGCGAAACCAAAAGAAAGATTTTTTTATTGCTATGTTTTACTTTGCTGGCAGACCAGAGCAAAGGTTTTCTGAACATTTAAAAGATGAAAAAGGTGAAGAATCCCAGAAGCGATTTATCTTGAAGCGAGATAACTCTAGTATTGATAAAGAAGACAATCAGGTTGGTTCTCGGTTCGAGAGTTGCTGAAATTTGTTCTGTTTTTTTTGAAGGTGGGCTGACTGATGTTATTGTTGTTCTTTTGTTGTTGCTCTCTTCCTCTCCCTCCTCCTCCTCCTCCTCCTCCTCCTCCCCTGCCCTCCTGCCCCCTCCCCACCTCCTCTGGCGTACGTCCCACCACCGTGGGGTAGCATCCAGCCCCGGCGTGGCCGCTTCAGCCCTGGCAGTGTGTGGGTTTGCATGGGTGGTTTTTGCTTGGCGCAGGGCTTGCTGCATGCCCACGGGGAGGGGGAATGCCAGCGGCTCCAGGCTGCGGGGAAAGGCTCTGTCAGTGGCATTTATCTTCGTGTCTCGCCTGACTGTGGCACTTGTTCCGCTCCCCCGCAGCTCCCTCCTTCCGTTCTACCTGGTCAGGGTTGCATTTCAGGTATGGACTAGTGATAAAGTGATGTAGCCCAAAAAGGAGAGAGGAAAAAAAACAACAAACCAAACCAAAAAAAAAAAAACCCCAAATGTCCCAAAGAAACACGTGATGGTGAGGCCAGGTCAATTTTATTTTTATTTAATTTTTTTGTTTGTTTGTTTAAACCATCCTAAATTAAATTTTGACCCAGAATAAATCAGTTTCATCTTCTAGCTCCCTCCCTCCCTCCTCCTGGTCCCTCACCACCTCTTACTGTCTGTGTAACCTACTTGCTCGTTGTGCATGTACCGTGGCAGACGTTCCCCCTCTGTGTTGCCTGTGCCATAACACTCTCTTACCTTAGTTGAGCCCAGTTGAGCCAGGGAAACGTGTGTGTTTGTGCTGCCTTTCAAAGTGGGTGTTGTGCTGTTTCCACCCAGTGTAAGCTGTGTATGTGGGAAATATTAACCAAAACAAACAAACAAACAAATCAAAACGGGTTCTGATGTGGATTGCTTGTTGTGAGAAAATTCTCGCAGGTAAGAAGATGGTGTATGCTTTCTTTGCTTAGGTTATATTTGTGGAGGGACCTGCCAGTGAGTCTCTCATTGCCACTCTCCTTCATGTTTTCAGTAAGAGACTGATTTTTCCTGTCTTTTTCTTTTTTTTTTTTTAATCCCCCCCCCTTTTTTTTTCTTTCATTTCGGATGGTAGGTAGCAGCCTTGCCAGTAACGCTGCGGTTGGCTTGGAAAGCAAAACCCCCAGCGTTTTCAGGGTACGATGAACACGGGGATCAGCCAAAGGGAAGCAGCATGACCTATCTCAGCAGGTGCTGGGGTGCAAGGGGAGAAGGAGCAGTGCTTGGAACCCAATTGCCAGCGAAGCATTTCTTGCTTGGGGTCCTCTTCTCCTCTCCTCCCTCCCACAGCACAGCCATTTCCCGCACTCCGGTTCACCGAGAGGCCCACATGGCCATTCTTTTCCTAGCAAAACTGAAGTCGAGGGTTCCTTTACGGTGTGGAAATGGTTAAAACCATCGTGCTGATTATTTGGGACTTGTCCTCCTCACACACGTAGACTTTGGTGGGTTTCTTCTAGGCTTTGCAGCTTAGCTCTTTACTGCCTAGTTTCCTTCTTTTCTTCCTCGATTGCATAGGTGGTGCCACGCTGCCTGCCCTCCCGCTCCTCGCAGCCGGTAGGAGAGCTGAGAAATCTTAGCAGTCGAGAGCAATGGCACTTAGGCTTGGGGTGAAAACACCCAATTTTAGGATGGCCAGGCCACAAAAGCCATGCAAAGAGCCTTGTTTTGGCCGCTCGCTCCAGGTACCCAGGTGCAGTACCTCCCTGGGAAGCCTCCCTGGAAGGCCTCGCAGGGCTCCTGGTGCAGGAACGACTTGTTTTCATGCTGCTTTTGTTAAGTGAACATTTATTATTCTCGGCTGACAGTTACTTAATGGCAGTTTTTAACAGCTCAACTTATATAACCCTCCTGGTTTTCTTTCTGCTCAGCAAAACAGAATTCTTCCATTTAGAGATGACAGACGAAGTAAATCAATTGAAGAGAGAGAAGAGGAGTATCAGAGAGTGAGGGAGAGAATATTTGCACAAGATGTGAGTAGTTGTTTTAATTGCCTCTTTAGTGCCCTACCTTCGCCTGTAGCCAGACAGTCTTGCCCCCCTCCGACACGAACACTGCACCTGGACTTGTCCCGTGGAGCTGGAGGTGACAGGGAAGGGCCATTGGAGCAGAGGGTCCCAGAGGAGCTTGAGAGGTGCAGAGGTTGGTTTCTGGAGAAAGGAGGTGATGAGAGATGGCAGGGAGAAGGGTAGAGGAGAGATTAGGCCTAGAATGTTGTCTGGGGAGTGCTTATCCCGTGTCTTTGAATGTTCATGTTCCTGTGGTCTAGGTTTCTTTCTTTTCTCCTCCTCTTTTGCGAAGCAAAGAGCAGTGATTTAAATGGACACTCTCAACAATTTTAAGTAGCTGTGTTATTTCCTATTTGTTTTGAGCTCGGGCAAATTTTCTAAGTGTCCTTCTGCAGAGTCTCCCAATGGTTTTGTTTCTTTGGACAAGCTATGAACAAATAAAAGCCAGAGGTTAAACATGGAGTTTCACGGGTTTGTTGAAATGACTGGTTAAGGAACTGTACTCTTGCCATCAGAAAGCATCAGTCACTTTTCTGATGGCTTTATTCTGAAAGCAATAAAATTTAATAAGCGTTATAATTCTTGCCTTTAACCAAAAATCAGAACTTGTGCAATGAGCTACGTTGCTGGAGGGAAACGTTTAAATATGAAGCATCTGTGAGCAATACCTCCTGTTCCTGAAAAAAGAATAAAATCAAAATTTGCTATAATACTGGAATGTCCCATAAAAGGAAAAAAAAGTCAACATTTTATTGTGTTGTCTCACATCTCAGTAGAAGCTCTGCCACTAAGAGGAATATGAGAATAAACCCAAATAAGAAAATCATATGTGGCAGTGTCCTTTTAAATTAAAACTGCTCTTACGTTGCAGGGCTAATAGCATAGGTATCCTTTTATTTTGCTCTGGTTTGGAGTTGCACAAATCCAAGTTACTTTTCTTTAGCAGAATACATTGCCTAGTTTTAAGGTGTGTGTTGTCTCACTTGTGATAAGTAATTTTGCTTTTTAGTACGTACCTTGCCACATCTAAATGTTTTTAGCCTCACTTTTTTGTTTCTTTCTTTACGGAGATAATTCCACTAAAAGCAGAGGCTGCTAGGTTTATGTTTTGCTTTTGGCATGTGAGTCTGATGTAAATACTGTCAGGGTATACATGGTAGAGTTACCTAGTCATTCCAGGGCTGCAAAAGCCTCTTTGAAACCTGCTCCCTATATGAAAGTCGCTGTTTTCTGGAGAGACAAAATGTTGTTTAAAAGCACAGCGTGGAAAGTTGTTGCCAAAATCACGCAGTTCTTATCACAAGCAGCGGGTAGAAATGCCAGGCTGGGAAGTGGAGGTGGCTGGAAAAGTGTGCTGGAACTTGCTCCACAAGATGCTGCTCGTTTTATCTTTAGATACTTGAGTTTTATAGACAGGTTTTAATTGCCTACAGCAGGAGGTGGTTGTGGTCCATCGGGTCAGCATCTCCGAGTGGCAAGACCTAAGTAACAGTGGGGCTTGTGGCAGGCGTTTTAAATGGATTGGGAGTGAGCATTTTTAAAGATCAGCCCTGTTAGATATCTCTCCCTCTCTCTCTCGTATCCGCTCATTTGCTCTCTCTCCCTGCTATTGCAGGCGCTCCTGAGCATCGCAGCGCGGTGAATTTCAGCGAGCTGTACTAATTATCTTAACAGGAATGTATGTCTCAGCTGAGCTGTCTCGAGGGGAGCACTCCTCGAAGCTGTGAGATGTTCTTAGGATGATATCCGTGGTTGTGGTGGTGGACAAAGTCCGTTTTTTTCAATTTTAGGAAAGAGAGCGATGGCTTCCTATTATAGGTTGCCACTTACTGCATGTGAGACTTTGCAGTTTTAAAGCCCTCTGCAATCATTAATTAATCCAGTTCTCCCCAGGTCTCTCCAAGGTAGGTACCTAAACCTTGTCACCCTGCAAATTATAGACGTAGAGAGACAGGGAGGGATTAATCACGTGGTGTTTTTATTATCTGTATACTGTTTATACTGCTGCAGTCAAGCCTTTATCAGTGCCTTGCTTATGAACCTTAGCAAATGGATTGTAGATTCTTCTATTTCTAATTGGAGTGTGCATGAAGAGAGTTTGCATGAGAGGTCTCCAAAGGGCGGCCACCAAGGTCAAGAGTACTGCCGTTAACTTGGTGCACCCAGCACCCCTTCTCTAAACAGCTTTGGGGTACCGAAAACTCTTTGGATAAAAGATCAGCCCATGAGGCAGAACTTTTGAACAAAGCTTAGGAGGAAAAGGCAGTCTGGCGACAGGGGCAAAAAAATCCTCTGCACTTTTGAAGTGCTGTGAAAAATGTCTTAACCTGGCCCCTCCCCGTACCAGCCAACAGAAAGATGGCTTGTCCTTCCTTTGATTTTGCAGCACTCGAGTGGACCAGAAACTTTCATTTCCAAGTGGGAAGATTTTAACGAAATAAAGGCGTTCAGGAATAATGCCATCATTATTGTAGTCCTTATAGTGATTAGTCTGATGTTAGTCAGTTTAAATTATACTTTTTTTTCCATCTGCTGTGTTGGCTATCATAAATTTTGATGAGGGGAGTTGGAGGTTTTAATGATTCCTGTCATGTGTAGAGTCATAGGAAGTGGCAGGGATGGAGAAGCTCGTTAATGTGATATCTTAATAAAAGGATTGGTGAAGAAATAAATAGTTAATAAATGTGATCGTCCCAGCTCACTGAAATAACTACGATGTGCACCTCAATCTTTTCAGACTGCTTAACAGTAAAACAGCTCTGCATGAACTCTGTTATACTCAAAGCTATTATTTTTTAATTGCAAAGGCTACAACCTTCCTTTTTAAAACTTACTTTTATTGGAAGCTTAGCTTTACAACACAAAAAGGTGAATTTTGCAACCAAGTGCACTGGAGCAGCAGACCTGGAGCATCTGGGTCTTGCAAAGAAGTTGTTTCTTGTCTGAACTGCTTTAGTTGCTTTTAGCAGGTTGAAAAGGAATTGTCCAAGAAAGATGAAGACTAATATAAAAGCATAATAATAATAAAAAAGTGTATGTTGTTCTTGCCCTATGTGTTAACTCAAAGTATAGATTTAACTGAGAATCCCAAATGCATGCATAAATGCTACACTGCATTTGGCTTTTAAGCATGCAGAAAATTGATTTTAAAGACTAGCAATCAAATTACATAGAGGAAATTTCATTCTTCAAGGTTAACACAATGTATAACCTCATGAGCCAGAATCACATAAGGACCATCCGTTGTTCATAAATGTATTCACTGGAAAATGTAGATGTTTCATTACTTACACAAATGCTAGAATTTCCCATGGTACACATGGAACTTATTAAAGGAAATACACCATGGTTTTTTTAATTGTAATGGCTATTTTTTGACTGAATGTATTCTGAAGACCAGATCCTTTACATAAAATAACTCATGATTCCTCTGCTTAAGAAAGCACCGAGGATCTTTATCTCTCTCTGAGTTAGAGAGTCACAAAAGAAATATTTGAAAAGGTGGCTTTAGCCTGTTCTGTCCTTCTGGTAGGAAAGATTAGGAAAAAGAAGGTTTGAACTTCATAAAAACAAAGCAGACACACCTTGTGTTGGCTTCATAAACTTGTAGGTACTAAAACTCCTGTATAGAGCCTCTGTGGCTTCAGATCAAGCAGTAGGTGTTAGTTAGAAGCCTGAGATCTTTCATGTCTCGTTTAACTGACGTGACAGTGATCACCTGATGGTATCCACTGCAGGATATTGCTGCATGTTAATAGTTATCTATGTTGGCTAATGTAATTAAAAGCAAGAGCAGCACCCCCCAGTATGCCTAGTGCACTGGTGGAGCTGATGAACATTTTCCAGTTGAGATCTTAAAAGGCTCTGTGAAGTCAGAAGAGTGATAGACTCTCTTCATAAATGTCAGTTACTCCTACAGAGCACCCTAATGGAAATCTTGCATCCAGAGATCTCTGAGGAGGCAAATTTATAGGTAATCTTACACCACTCTTTTTTTCCCTTTTGTAGGTTTGTTGTCACTTTGAGTGTACAAGAGCCAGGTGTTTTAAGAACATTTTTTACAACAGCTGCACAGTCCCTCTATGCTTTCCTGGTCCTTTAAACTGAGCATTATTGATGCTATAGATCAGGAAAGCGAGTCCTGGCCTTGGAGTAGTTAAATTGCTGTCCAGAGCTGCTTAGCTATCTGATTTTTAACAGTAAGAGTAGCATAATATTAAAGTGTCTGTCTTCTCTGCTTCTCAGCCTCACATCTGTGCTGAAAAATAGTCTCCAGAGGTTGTGTGGCCCCATGCCAGCAACATCAGCCAGGAGGGCAAATGGAATTATTACAGTCTTTAAGTCTATAATGCAGTTGATAGCAGATCCCATTAAGACACTGTAAAAGGGAGCAGACCTCTCCACTTGTTTGATAAAATATAAATCCCGGGTATTTATTCTGCTTTATGCCCCAGTCTCTTTAAAAACTTGAAAAAAAAAAAATTCTAAAATAAAATATTCCAAACAGGTACGTGCCCCTTTGCTTTTGTAACTTTGTGGGGACAGAGACCAGTGCTCTGGTCTAAGGAAAGGCTTTTACTTATTTGTGCTGGAAGAGTAGCCCTAATGCTGCTTTGGAAATGTGGCTGCATAAATGCCTATTGTGAACCTTAATCTGAAGGCCCAGCCCCATTGCTGAGGTTGTACAAGCCCCACGGGTTGGTGTTCACAGGAAATTAGCTTAAGGGGAAGTTACTGAAACCTTGTGTTAAGGTAGATAAAATGAGAAAAGAGGCAGTGTTGTACAAAGGATTCCATTGTTTTTAGGGAGGAACAGTTTGTGTCTCCTTTCAGCCTAGGGTGAACACCTAGGTCTGCTGTGGCTGGTGGGAATTTGGTCCCTGGCATCAGAGAACTTGCTCCTGATGTCCTAAGACTTTGTGCTAAGGAGAGATGCACTTGCCACTGATGCAGCCCAGACCCTCATGCATTTAGTTGGAGTGCAGGGTGGGAGCCCACCTGGGAAGCCCACAGAGCTGTCAGATGTTCCCTGAGGTGGGTGCTGGGTGGGTGAATCACAACTTTAAGGAGAAACCACATTGCCTTTTGGGGCCTAAATCCCTTCCTTGTGTAAATTGACGGGATGTCACTGGCTGCAGTGCCCAGGGAAGAGTTTGCCCAGGCATCTGTTGGAGCACTGGGAATAAGCAGGGTGTTGCTTCTGGTGTTGGCCAGGGCTCTTTGAGTAGGTCATTAGCTCACCCTTTTCAAAACAGAAACATCCCAAACCCGTGCATATCTCATACCATTAAATTTTGAAAGGGCTGATGATGGCATTGCATTATTCTTGGAGCTGCTGGGCATGATCTCTGGTGCCCTCCTCACTTTGCCTGCCTTTTGTTTAAATTCAGAGCAAGCACGGACTGTCCTTTCTTCTGTACCTCATGGAGATATAATCCAGTGACAGCTACGAGGCACTTTGTGTAGTGAACACACAAATGAAATAGGAGGGAAATGAAAAAATCAAAGAGGGAGAATTATTCATGGGAAATTGAGCACAGCTTCATTTCTCTGCATAAAAAATTAAGTAATGCTAAAAGAATTATACAGTTGCCCATAGGATTTATTTCTTCTGAGCCTTTCACCTTTCTTGGGATCTAAGTCCTCCAGCAGAGAACCTTTTTGCAACAGAATATTATTGTTGTTAATATTACCATTAAGATGATTATCATCATTTCTCAATGTGGGTATGACTGTTTCCTCTCCAACCGTAAAATGTGAACTCACACAGTATTTCTAAGTACTGCAGTATCTTCTCTCCCTTTGAAGAACTTTGTCAGTTCTGCATGCTTTCCTTCTGTTTGTCCTTCCTACCCGCAGCTTTGTGCTCTTCTGCAATCTTTTATTTTGAGGAGGTAGGGCAGACCAGTGGAACTTTATATTATGTAGGAAAACCGGTTTTCCCCTTCGAATTGCCAGTATTTTGCACATACCGCCTTCTTCTGATCTCAGGACTGAGAAGTTTCAGTTTGTTTCCAAACTGAGACCCCTTGTTGGCAATGTGTTGTAATGCATGGAATTTATTTTACTGGCCTGACCTTATTCTTGACCTTTTTTCCCCTCTTGTCTTCTGCAAATGCAAATGATGCATGAATTGAAATCCCCTTAAGCCTGAACAGGGGAGATAATTCTAAAATCGAGGAAGGAATTGGAACAGCAGAGCATATCTAGAACGTCTGATACAATGCCTTTTTTATTTTTCAGTCAGTTTGCTCCCAGGAAAACCTTTTTGTGGAAAACAGGTAAAAAATAGCTTGCTTTTTTTTTTTTTCTTTTGTGTTAAACTTAACTGTTTCTCATTTTGTCTCTCGTAGTTCTGTAGTTGCTTACCCTAATGCAAAGGCTGTTGAGCAAATTTGTGATCCATATTATCTGCAGTGTTTTTGTGCTTTAAGAAATGGGGGGAGGAAGAGATTGCCTTGCAGTATTGTATATGGGCAGATATGGAGTTACTGCTGCTTTCCCAAGACTTTGCATTTCAGTTTAAAAAGCAGATTGTGGGAGGGAGGGAGTGGGAGACCACCTGTGATTTAATTTCCAATGACCGACCTGTTCCTGGGAGTGCCTTTTAAATTTTAACTTCTTGATCTTTAAAAAGCACTCCAGTGGGGGCTGGATGATGGTATTTATGAAACCCCACTCTTGTCTTCCTGTTGTTTAACCTGCTGTCCTGGGGGGCCGAGCAGCAGCACTGACTTCACTCGTTGCTTGTGAAGGCTCTCAAGTCCCCCAGACCAGAGCTGCTTTGTAGTAATGAAACGGTGATATCAGAGCCAACTGCTGCTTTGCATTACTGTGTGACAGGTCTTATGGATGTTCTTTGTAATTATAATAAATCTGCTTAAAGCAAAGAGTCGAAGAAACTGTGTTTAAGATGTAGAAAATAGGAAGTGTTAGCTCCATAACAGCCATCAGTTAGCTTAACTGTGTTGAAAATCTTAGAAATCGTGCACCTTTATGGCAGATAAAGATTTTAACCGAAACGCTGGGAATTTCACCGGTGAGTGTTTGAGTAGTGCTAGCCCAAGTCTGTCCTGTGCAGTTTTTAAAACTGTTTACCATCCTCTTGAAGAAGGGGAGATGATCTTCCACAGTATTTCTATCTCTGTCCATCCTTACTCTGTCAGATGGTGACCAACCATTTATGGATTAGGCTGTTCCCACACAAAATGGCTCTAGACTAATGGTACAAACAAGGTTTTCCAATGGCCAGTCCTCTAGGGGGGACGAGGGAAGAGCACTCAGGAGGTAATGGGCAGTGTCCTTAACCATCTAACCACCGCATATTCTGAGAGCCAAGGATATTTCTTCAGCTGCTTCTTCTGTAGCATGACTGTGGAGATATGTTTTACCAAAATAAATCAAAATTTCAACAGAGGAACTCAAAAAGCAGATGTTCCCACAAACCTCTCTGGAGAAGCTGGGACAATAACCATGATACAGTTGTTCACGTTCCCAAGTCGATATGCAAAGCTCTCAGACACTCTGCTCCTAAGGGTAGGATGGGGACCCTTATGACATAAACCACGAATTTTGCAGCCAGGTCTCCATTGGTTTATGCATTCAATCCCACACCTGCATGCAGGAGAGTGTGGCCAGTTCTGATGTTCACGCTTGGTTCACTTTGCTTGAGATGGCTGACCAGCTTTCCTAGTGTGAGGATTCAAACCCAGATGGGGGGACCAGTAAAAGGCCAGGTTGGAAGTTGGGATTTTGTTGCTGCCTGCGCTATTGTTGACAGAGAGAAAGTCTTCAGCTGCCTTCCTTCCTCAGAACACTTCTTTTTCCCTTGCTTCATGCCTTACAGCATTTGATCAGGTGAAGCACTTCAACTCGTGCTTAGCTTTGTGCACGTGAGGGATCTTGTTCATTTGCTGTGTTGAAAGTTAGGTATGTGTTTAAGTGCTTTGCCTTAACCTGAAGCATTTCTCTGAGCTGCAGAGATTTCCAAACGACTTAGCAAGTGCTTAAAATTCTATATGCAGTATTTTGCTGGCTTGCATTTTTTTGTGTTCTTATGAAGTGATATTTTTGTGAATTTTCTTTTGGATTTCGATATGTGGTTCCTTGGTTTCTGAGGATTACCTTTCTTGGTAACAGGAAATGTTAAATGGCTTTCAGCCTCCCTGGCTGAAAATTTCTTATGTTCAGTTGACTGTGCATGGTTGTGGGGAGGGGTGTGTGTGGAATTTTAGCTATGGGTTTTTTTAAACTATGAATCTAGTGCAAGTTGGGAGATGTTGCTAGAAATCAAATGCAGCTTTACAGATCAGATAAATTTGAATTACCATGTCTGTTACCATAATCTTTCTTTTCATTTTCCAGTAGGCTGTTGGAAGACAATAGTATATGCAATGACACCCATAAGAAAAGACAGCTGTTTAGGTTTGTATGACTTCATTTGTTTCCCAGTAACTCTCATTCATGATTCTATCTGTGTCCTCACTGACAGAGACCTTGATGGGTGTGGGTACATCATTTTTCTGGTTGGAAAGGAGCATGGAGGGCAGTTATTACACTGCTTATGCCACACTCTGAATGGGGAGGTGACAATGAGACCCTTTCCTTTGAATTGTTGGCTCAGGAACCATATGACATTTTTCCAGCTGCTCAGACTGCCACGATTTAGGGGTGACTGTGACTGGCAGAAGTTTGTTTTGCTCTAGTATATACGACAGGAATGTTTCATGGACTAGTGCCCAGACTGACCTTTTTTTTCCCTTCATTAATTTATTAAAAGCTGAAGTAAAAGTACGATGAGGTGAAACTGATTGAAGTTCCCTTATCTAAAGTAGCAATGTTTTGAAATTTTTTTCCCCCGTGAACTTTGTCTTCCAAACTCAATTCCTTCTGCCCAGAGAACATTCAGGTATATCATGTATCCCAGATCTCATTCCAAGCCACAGGAAATCTGTCCATATTTCCATGGAGAATTTGGCACACTGCATTGATGGAAGAGCCAATCTGGTGGTAACTTTCCTCTGAGAGGCTTGGAAAGGTGCTCTTCCCACACCGTGAGCTCCCACAGGTTGGGTTCAAATCAAGCAGAGCTGAGCATGCCACAAAAAAGACGCTGAGGTGCTGGAGTGGGTCCAGAGAAGGGCAATGGAGCTGGTGAGGGG
>BJBW01005195.1:3534-14820 GCA_004320125.1 Scolopax mira | reverse complement strand
CCTTGCCCAGCTCTCCAGCCTGTCCAGGTCTTGCTGGATGGCAGCACAGCCCTCCGGGGTGTCAGTAAACTTGCTGATGATACCAAAGATTTCATTATAAAGCACTCCCCATTTTGGCCCTCTGTGCTGAATGGCTCCTTGTGCTTTGGGTAGGGATTTTCTCGTGTTACTGTAACGGGGGGGAGCTGGGGCTGGTCACCATCCCACCTCCCCACTGCCAATAGGGCTGGAATAGAAAAGCCTCGATGTCAGTAAAAAGAGTTTCTCTGCCCAGCGTGGCTTTACCCAAATGACTTCCAAGAGAGCCAAGGAGAGGCTTGTGCAGCCATGTCCAAGCTGGGTGCTGCTGGGGAGATCAAAGGCGTGCTTTCACACGTCTTACTTATGCAGCAAGGTTGATCAAGTCCGTAGAGTAATTCTAGCCCTCCAAACACTTCTGCTTTCCTTTCCTACCCTTGGATTCCCTCCTGACTACTGCCTTTTAGTCTTTCACTTGGAAGAAGTAAGGCATGGGTGCAGCACAAGCATCCAGTACTTGCAGACAGTAAGCCCGGGAAGGCAACACCTATCGACTGTTTCTCTGGCCAATACAGCACTTGTAATTTCACAATTTACATCACCAAGGTGGAAGAACAGCACCCATGATGAAGTTTCTTTCATATATTCCCCAATTCCGAGCCCCCCTCCACCACCACATAGCCGGTACCGGGGAGGACTAGGCACTAGCCCAGTCAGCAGAGACTGGCTTGTGCCCTGGGGAGAGGTGTGCCCATCCATCAGTAAAAACCATCCTGCCCCTTTCACAGAGTCCGTGCCAGAGGCAAATTACAGAGGAGAGCAGTCCTGTCAGTCATTTGAAAATCGGGTCTGATCTGAACAGACTCATTGGCATGCTGAAGGAAATACCAGTTCATCCCAGTGTAGTTCCACCTCTAATCAATTACATGACAGTACAGAGCTTCAGTTAAACAAGCACAGATTAATTAAGAGATTTTGCTGCTATAAGCATTATTTGGTGGAGGCAGGTGGGGAAAGACTTGGGAGGGTAAAGATAAAAGCACTTTAAAAGCATTTACTTTTCATTTCATACCTTTAATTAGCTGTATAACTCCGGGGACTATAATTATCAGAATTGCTACAAGCTTGCAAAAGGTAAGGAAAATCTGAATGCGGGCACTCCAGCTGACACTTGTGCTATTCAGGACCATCACCAGAGCTGCAAGGGGAAAAAGAAAAGTCAGAAAGAAACACTCATGTCGCTGAAATTGCCAAAAAAACCCTTTGCCAGCCGAGGGGCCATACACATAATAGATCTCGATGCATTAAAGGACATACACCCCCATAATCTTCTCCAGCTGCTGCCCTCCTGCTTCTCACAGACCCCATACAATGTGCTGGAGCTGAGCCCCTCTGTTTGACCCACTGCACAGCTCAGCCATCTCTCCAGCCTCTGCCCAGTTCCCCCCACACCAAATTACAGCTTTGTTTGCCCAGAATCATTAGCTGGTGGTAGACAGCAGGCTGACAGGACCCTGCCTTGGATGCAAGAAATTAATTGCCCAGCCCTTGTCACTCCGTATTTCTGTATCAGTGCTGGTTTGAGTAGGGATTTTCAGAAAACAATAAAAATTAATAACCATATTAAGCTTTCTCACATCCATTGAGGCCCCAGATAAATTTGTCACTTTCTACCTTATTTACCCCTGCTCCTCTTTTTTCCACTCTTTCTTCTCCCTTACTGTACTGTACCACCAGCGACGCCGGAGGGCCAGAGTGGAAGTAACATGTCCAAATTTGTTAGAAATTGGTGAAGGAACAGAGATGTTTTACTTCTTGAAAACAAAGCCCAGGTCTGCTCCTCACCAACACATAAAAAGATAAGTGAGAAGGGTTTTGATGTCCTGCCTGCTCAGCTTGCATCTCGTCCTGGCTTAGGGAGGACACCTTTAATGTGGCACTGACTGACAGGAGGACGGTATGTCTTATCATTTGAGTGCCAGTTATTCTAGCTTATTTAAACAATTAGCCTGGCAAGGCAGAATCAATAAAGGAGTTTAGATATTAAAAGGAAAAAAAAAACAACAACAACAAAACCCCCACCCAAACCATATTTATCTAAAGAACAGAAAACGTGAGTCATTTCAAAAGATAAAAAGTCCCTTTCCCCCTCTGCTGCAGGGAAAGGCAAACATGGTCAAACAATCCTGCCCACTCATCTCTTTCTTGCCATCATATGGAGCTGACGAATTAACTCCTCATCACAGTCCTCCCATACTTCAAACTCTTCCAAGAGCATTGTTTTATCTGTGTCATGACTGTATCACACATCTTGGGATGCATAAAAACGCAAGTTGCTATCTCCCGCCAGAGTCCAGGAGCTAGTTTGTATGACCCAGAACTGTAAATCTGGCAGGGTACAAGCTTTCTGGCATCAAACCCCACTGATTTATCCCAAGTCTTTTAGACAGACTCTGTATAAATTACTTTTGGCAAGGCCAAAAAATACATCTAAAAATTTTTTCCTGATTAAACCAAAAGTAGCTTTGGTTTAATAGAAAAGGGAGAAAATTCCAAGTAATCTGAATTCCAAAATAATTTTTTAGATATTTTTAACAAAATAAAAATCCCAGAAAAAAAAATTTAAGCTTTTTCTGGAATTTTCATTTGGCAAAGAGAGGGCCCAACCCCCAAATGAACAATTTAGTAAACATCATTTAATGTGAATTTTTCACCAAAAAAAATCTTAAAGGTTAAAATGTTTTTCCTGTTCTGTATTTCACCATATCTCAGAACCAAGACATTCTTTTCCAAGTAAGTCACAAAGAAGTCACTTGCACTTCTGCAAAGTATCACTTGAGATCCAAATACTTATTTTTCACTTTATTACTTCTGTGTATACCTATCCTTGACAGGAACCAGAAAACCACGGGGGCCTGATTCATTACTCTGTTGTCTCTATACTGCCTCAATATATCTTCATTTATTTAAATGTTGAAAGATCCCTTTAGTTTACTGTTGAATATTAGTGCTGATTGAGGCAACCCTTTTTCCTAGGGCTTGATTGCCAGGAAGATTAACAAATGTCATTTAAACAAAATATATATAAAATATTAATTAGACCAACAGTGTTTAATTTATAAATGAACTCCGATGCGAGTATATTTCAAATTTCCTAGAAAGTTCAGGATAACGTACTTTTCCTTCCTAAAAGATGAAGCCCAGGCAGGGACCAGGCCACAGGAAAATGTCAAGAAAATGTTTTATGTGTAAGAAAGGATCTGCAATTTGACATTCGGCTGATTCAGAGTTCAAGCTGACTGCAGCAATTGGTCTGCTACCTGACACAGGTCAGAATAGGTAATGTGAGCATCCTCCCTACAGAGAATCCTCCTGGAGGTTTTTTTAATGCCTTGGTTTCACCCTCCTGATGCATGTATGAGAATGTCACTGGATGGCAAAGTAGTGCCAAAAGTTTTGTCAATTCACACAGAAATTCATGACCTTCCTTGCTGGCCAGCTACACACAAATCATAGGACCATAAGAGCTACACTTGGGCTTGAAAAAAAAGCAGGCTGTATTAAAACCTTCTCCATCCCCAACTGTGAGTTCAAGACAGCCAAATGTTTCATCTGAGGCTTTCCAATCAAATAGCAAAAGCAAAATAGATGCCTCAAGGACTTTCATTGAATCAAGAGGCCAAAGGGACGCTACACCCACAGTCAGTCCAGGGCACGTGCTGTTAGTTTTGATGGTCCTCTCTAAGAGTAAGCCCCTTGCAGAGTTGGATGACTGCACAAATAGAGTTTTTCAGGTTGCAGGGATGAGGCTTAAGCTCTTAGAATTTCATTTTATTCAACTTTATAGGCTATAAGAATTTACAGTCTTTTTACAATATTTGGAATTAGCAGCTTGATGTGCCTAACATACATATAAGGATATGGAGCTTAGCGTGGAATCATAGAATGGTTTAGGTTGGAAGGGACCTTAAAGATTATCCAGTTCCAACCCTCTGCCCTGGGCAGAGACCTCCCACCAGAGCAGGTTGCTCGAAGCCCCATCCAGCCTGGCCTTGAACCCCTCCAGGGATGGGGCAGCCACAGCTTCTCTGGGCAACCTGTTCCAGTGTCTCACCACCCTCACAGGAAAGAATTTATTCATGATATCTAATCTAAATCTCCCTTTCTTCAGTTTAAAACCATTACCCCTTGCACTATCACTCCACTTACTGATAAAGAGCCCCTCCCTATCTTTCTTGTAGGTCTCCTTCAGATACCAGAAGGCCATTATAAGGTTTCCCAAGAGCCTTCTTTTCTCCAGACTGAACAACCCCAATTCTCTCAGCCTGTCTTCATAGGAGAGGTACTCCAGCCCTCTGATCTTCAGCCTGTAAGAAGTCCATGATCTTCTTACGTTAGGAGCTTACACTGGTATTAGGTATTGGCACCATACTGGTTGTCTTAGCAACTGGATAGTGAAAGGCAGCAGAGGAATCATGGGGAAAGCTGCTAAAGAGTAGGAAAGGAATAAAACAACTGTGCCAGAATTCAAGAAATAAATTACATCTTGGGACTATGGTCATTATTCAACACCTCTCCTCTATGAGCTTTATGGAGATTCAAAAAACTGCAGACGCTTTGATACAAGATCACAGCAAATATCGTAAGGAAGCAGCAACTCCACAGAAAAAAAAGGGCAGCAAAAGAACTCATCTCTAACTTTGCTAACTAAAAGTCAGGCATCTAGTGTGGCCACATCCTCAAGGAAAAGACAGCTACCTACAAAGAACGAATACTAGATCTTTTTCAGAAGCCTATCTCAGATGAGATGAGTTGCCTTCAGGAAGAGTCTCTTTCCCTCTTTCTCCACTTTTCTAACTCTATGGGGAACATAGACAATTACCTTAAACCAAACACCTAACTAACAGCAAGATGAGTCCTAACCAAGGGGAGCATGGAGAGACAATAAAACAGGGTTCATGAACAATCAAATATGATGGTGACACCAGTCATGTTGCTTTCCACAAACTCTTTCCTTCACACAGACACAGCTATAGACAGCTAATGAAATCTAATGGGACAAACAGCAGTAAGCATTACATCCTGGCCTACTTTTCAAGAATATATGTCAGTATGTATATTGCCTCAGCAGGAAACCAAGGAAACTGCCCTCCCTTAACTTGTCAGGTCAAAGCATTCACACAAAACAAAAAAACTCCTCAATTTGCAGATCCTAATGCATCAATTAAAATGAAGTCACAGGAGGCACAAAAGTACCCATCAGAGCAGCTTTTTCTATCCTGCAAGCCAAGAGATGTCTTAATTTAAACTGCTTGTCTGAAAATTGTCAGCGGTAGAGAGCAATGTCTGTAACATCTGCCATGATGGGGAAAAAAAAAAAAAAAGGCAATTAACTATAGACTCACATACACACCAAATTTATACAAATAAAGCTTTTGGCTGGAATACTTGTCAGCAAGCACAGATAGACCTGTACAGCTGACCTTGGTTTTCAAGCATAATATTGCTTGTAACAGTCATAGTTTGGAGTATTTAAGGTTTTTTGGCAGATCCCCAAAAAAGGAGAGGCGAGGGGAGGAGAATTTTTATATTCTTGCAGTGAAAAATGCTCAAAATGCACATGAATGAGTGTAAAACCTTTGAAAACGCGTGAGTTGGTAACCTGTTTTCAGTCTCACAGTTTTTAATAGCTGAAACCTGTTTATCTGCTTTCTGATATGGAGGCCAAGTGAAAAGATTAGAACAGGCTCAGTTAAGATTGCTTATCTATTCAGGTTACGTATTGATAGTACAGTTCAATACCTCTGCACAGTATAACTTATCCCTTCCTGTTACCAATATATTTAAGCTTACTATTAGGAAAAGAACTGAAAATTACAAATAAAGAACATACATGAATATAGGTGTGTTTTGCACTGTCTATCACATGTTGTAGACATAAGGATAGGATGTTTCTTCATTAAAAGAAACTATAAATATGAAGGTGTCTACCACCGTTCACTTAAAGAGAAAAATTAATTTTTAACTCTTTCTCCTAAAAAGACCATCTTCAGCATTAGAAGAAAGGCAAATGGCATTGTTTCTTCTTTGTGTCCTGAGGCTGTTGTGTCCAACTCAAGCCAAGTTGGGCATTTAGAAGGCCACATCTCCTGTTTACATTTTCTTCAGCTGTCCTTCCCTGTTAATGGAAAATTACCTTTCAAAGGTAAAATTTCATAGGTAAAAATTACCTGGACACACCCAGGTTCTCTTTCCTTTACTTGGCCACTTATTCTCAATAAAACTGTAGTAATTAGATATCTTTGAGATGTCTACCCTTCTCTCAGGTAATGTTAAATTAACTGAGTTTAGAAAAAGTTCATGGCAGACCAACAGATAGAGTGAGATATGCATATCTTGTATTTGCTTAGCTTTTTTCTCCTAACAGAGACTGTTTGAGAAATATCAAGCAAATTGAAGTGATTTCTTTCTTTGAAAATAATAGGGAGCCTTTGCTTTGGAGGTTCAGAAAGCTGTGATATCTGAAGAGAAACTCCACATAACCATTCTCCCATCTACCAAGCCATTGAAATGTCTGGACTTCTTGGCTGGCTGTTTTTTATCTAAAAAAAAGAAGAAAAAAAAAAAAAAGGCAGGCACCACTTTGCGGGACAGAAAATTTGCTTCTATAGATTGTCCAAAATTGCTCAGAACAGATGTGATTACGAGGGGAATTTTGTGCCCAGCACATGCTTTTTTCCTACAAATAATAAACCAAGAGTGTGGTCTTTTTAAAGGTCATCATCTCCAGTAGTTCCATTTCAGCTCTCATCTGGTCTTGGTCTTCTCTGTAGTGCTGTTGTTCCTTTCTCACTGCAGAGGCACCGAGGTGGAATAGTCTGGAGCAGAATGGGCTGTAGCCCCTCTATGAGGGGTACATGTTTTCAGTTGGTAGAGGAGCAACAGTATTTGCCACTCCCCACCATAAACGTGGTTGCATCCATCTTGGGCAACTTTTTAATAATCAGCTTAAAATTGCAGAAAAGGAGATTTAGGTGGGAAAAAAAATAATAATAATGACAAAAGCCGTCTTGTGACAACAGAAAAATTTGGGCAGCAGTAATATGTGAGACTTTAGAAACTCCTTCACTGGAGGTTTTAAGAACAGTTTAGATAAACGCCTGTCAGAAATGGTTTATATATGTTGATTGTGTATGGGGGCAGGAGATCACCTGGAGATTTTTCAAAACCTCTTCTTTCCCTTTCTAGTATGATCAGAAATGACAACATAAAAACTGCAGAACAAAGTCTCACCCAAAGACAACTTTTAATGGTGCTTCCCACTGCCCTTCCCTCATGCAATAAAGACAGATAAGCAGCACACACTCTGTCATCATGCACAGGAGGGAAGAGGAACCAGAAGTGGACAAAACAAAAAGCACATCGGTTCACTCTCTGATTAACTTAAATTTGTCAATGGAAACAAACCTTATCTTTGGCACCATTAAATTGGATTATAAGATCTTCTGGGCTCCAATGTGTCTGTTCAGCTCAACAGCCCCTTAATCTTACCTATGACCCCACCTACATGCACAATACAAAACATTCACAACAATTACCACAACAGCTCACTCTTACCATACAAGAACAATGGCCATATGTTCTGGGATCCCTGAGCTTAAGTACAACATATGATCAAAAACTACTACGTATGAAACTCCACTGTAGAGCACAATGCAAAGAATAAAGGTAAAGCCTTAGCCTGACACGTTACGGTTTCTCTCAGCCCTTTCTCTTATCCTGTTCACCATTATAAACTTTCTACAATAATCCCTTTCTTTGGGAGAAATGACAACTCATCCTACCTGTGCTATTCGGACCTGCAGTCACCACAAGAGCAGTCTCCTGTGAACTCCTCTCTCCCTTTAGGCTGTAATTATTTCAGCACAACTCCACACACCCCCCTGCAACGCTACTTCTTTGTTTAATTACTTCATGAAGCCCTGGCTTATCACACAGATTTTCAATTAAATTAAAAGCAATAAAAATCTATTTCAAATTGTTCACTTATTGTGCTTGAATCCCACGCACTTAACAAAATGCTTTGACGGAGTCCTCACTTAACATGCTTTCTGTCTCAGTGACCTTGAAGTTACTGAACATCTGTTTCACCCTTATCTTGCACTGAAATGTTTTAGACAGATGTAGCTTTAAAAAGTCATTGACCTCAAAATTCAAGCCCTTAATTCAATTATTCCTATGAAACCTATAGTTTGTGCATAATTAAGTTAGCAAGAAACGCAGTCACATACTGATATTTTTAATACTCCTGGCAGAAGGGAACTGCTATCAAGAGAGCTGCTACAAAAAGCCACGGTAACCTGGAGACTGGGAATTTCAATGGCAGTTGAACTCCCTACCCCAAAGAAAGAACAAGTCATCCGATCACATTATTGTGCAAAACCAAGGGGTCTCCTGTGTGTCTTTGATCATTTTGCATGTCTTAATTCCTTTTTTCCGGTCCTTTTGTTTCTGATATGTGCATTGACCAAATTGAAAGCAACAATCTGTTACCCATTACTGGGCCTACTCTGTACCCTCCTCCCAGCGCAGCTGAACGAAAAGATGTGCGAGGAACATCATCACCAGTGACCAGAGAGAACTGGACCATGGCCTTTAGCCCTGCAGGCACGTGGGTCCAGAGTCCCATTCGCATCATGATTTGTGCCCTCCCACACCAGCCCAGGTAGGCTGTAAGGCTCCTGGTCTCGGGATAGCTTCCCTCCTTCCACTGTCAATTATTGGTCTGTAGCCCTCAACTATGTCCCTTTTATGCTAATTGCAAGGTTGGCAAGAGTAGGACAAGCTGCTGAGAGCAGACATGCATTTTCAGCATGCCTCATGCCCTGCTCCCAAAGCCATCAGTTGGGATCCTGCTTCCAGGACCACAAGTTTTATGGCTATGAAGGACAGAGTGGGACTAGGGATGATGATCTCACGTTGCCTGTGCTCTGCTCTAGAGAACTACATTTCTTCATGGCATCATACTTGGCACTCGACTGCCTCCCAAAACAGAGGTAGAGCAAAGCACTTAAAATCAGGTAATCATTCTTCCATATCTCTGGCACTGGCTCACCATCTCTTAGAGACTGAAATTGCTTCCCCAAAAGTAACAAGAGTTGTGCCATTAATTAAAGTGGCAACAGAATCAGCCTCGGCAGTAGATTTTCCCTGCCATTAATAAAGTCTGCTGTTCTTTTTATTCCTGAGTATGTTCACAAACACACACACACACACACAGGCGAAAAGTCGCACCGATGCCCTTGGCAATGGATGTGCAGTCATTCTGTAACAATTCACAACAAACAACTACCCATTCACCATTCAGCATACAATTACTTTATTTTATTATTTTTTTTAATTTACATCATCTTTACCCACCCCCAAAACCTAAAATTGTATACTTACTGATGCCAACAGCCGTAATGAGTTTAATTGCGAGTTCTGGGATTTCACACTGCATAAAAAAAGGTTCCAAAATATAGCGTCCAAATGCCAGTGATATCACTGCCGTGGCAGCAGGGCTAGAGCAAAAACAACAACAACAACAGTCATGAAATTAATCTGCAACAGTACATAGACAATATCCATGCAGGATCGTGCCGTAACTTCACAATCACAGAACCGAGAGCCATAATTAATTTTGACGCCAGCTTGTAACTATGGTGCCGTGTACTGGGATTTCTGACCAGTGCAGGGAACCATGAGCAGTCCAGCTTTGCTCAGTGGCTCTGGTCTTGACAGACTCACTTCTCACCGGGCCTGCTCCCATAGCTGCCGCGTTGCGAAGCGGCCATAAGCAGAAAGGAAAAGTATGGATACAAATCTTCCTTCACTCAAAGGGAACGAGGCCAGGATTAGAGCACACGGGCAACCCACACACACACACACACACACAGTGAAAGTCACTGAGGACTGAATTTTAGTGGCCCTGAGTGGCATATCTTGCTCCTTAGAGACACAAGGGAATTCATTTCAATCAAGATGAGAATTCTGCTTTACTGAAATAAGTATCCCAAACCTATTACCAAAATCTGAGACAATGCAACAAAATTAATTAAAATGGGGTTTCCTAAAAAGCAAATAGAATTTGTTCCTTGCATTGGCTAACAACTTTCTAGCTCTGTACGGGAGACCAAAAATCATCACAGTACGGAAAACACCTACCATTAAATAGACAAATGTGAAGGTAAGAATGCAGTTGTTGCGTTTACAAATTTTAAATACTCGTAATATTCATACGGTCATTCTCTTTGAGACGAGCTAAATGTTTGCCAGAAGCCTTAGCAGTGACACATATTAGCAGCAAATTACCCTATGCCTTGGATCAGACACTGACAGCATATTACAGATCCAGTGGCCTGTTCACATTTGGTTTGGGAGGCCACTTTCACCCTTCCTAGGACAGCTGGTGGCATCTGAGCTTCCTCACGCAGCCACACAATAAGGGCATGATTCTGTCTCAAATGATTTTTTGACTTAAACAAGAGTCCAACCAAATTCCTTGTGAAAAACCTACATCACTTAATAAAATAATGCCTCACCTAACAGAACCTTAATAAAAATCTAGTTGTCAAAAATGCTACAGAACAGTGTAAAAAATCTGCAAAGTTATTGTTCTCTATTAAGCAATAAAAGAATTTTCCGCAAGAGAATTTTGCCCTTGAAACAAAACCCACTTTCTTAGCATTATGACTCAACCAAAATGTCACACATTGTGCTGGATCCAACTGCAGAGCAGCAAAGAACAGAAGCATCTTCCTCAGAAAGTTTCTGTGTGGACAAGGGAGGGCAGCTTCTCATGCACCCCTTGTGCACACGAGGACCATTCCTTTCAGTGGCAACAATTGGCTTTGCAACCTTTGCCTTCACTCAGGGGCTGAATGTCCTCTCTGCTGGATTTACACAGACATTTACTGACTTTACCCCGGTGAAATATTTCTAACCTACATAAAAAGATCACCAGGCTTCCAGCTTTTAAACCCTGCAGCCTGCCAAAAGTAGTTTGAAGGATCCTAGATCAGATGAAAGATCAGATCTTTGGAGTTTTCCCAGGCTTTTTTCCTCAGCCCCAGCTCCTTTATCCAGAATTTTGGATTTTCCCCTCTCGTTTAAAGAAAGGTCTTTTTAAAGCAGCAGTTACTGCTATCCACACCATTATGTTTTTAAAAATGTAGCCCCTACATTACCCCTCTAATAAATAGCTGTGTCTCTCATATTCCCACATTT
>BJBW01005194.1:45183-85558 GCA_004320125.1 Scolopax mira | reverse complement strand
TAAACCTCTGTATCTCTTTATCTCTTCCTCTCCTCTCATTTGGGGGGGGGAAGGGTCATCTGTTGGTCCGGTTGCAGTGATTTCAGCTGAAACCACGACATGTACTAATGTTACTTAGAAACTGACAACTAGCCTGTATTAACGCTTCATTCTGAGTAGAGCAACTCTTTGCCTAAATAAAGGTTTTGGCCTTTACAAGGCCCTGCTCATGGATATTCTTTATTTTCAAACTTCTTTTGGTGTGTATGTTTTCTGATGAACAATTCAATCTACATGGAAGATCCTTATTTTCTACATCAGAAATATTATTTCAAAACTTATCCTTATATTAGAAGGTCACACTAGAGATAAGAATACACATTTGCTAGGTTTGCACAGCCAATACCACAGGCAAAAAAATCTGCTCAGCCAGCAGACTAAAGCACCTACTCTGTTTTCATTGTCTCATAATATATTCCTTCCATGCAGAAAGGAGCTCAGAAATTCTTCTTGATTCTGTCTGACATTTGAATCATATGTTTTTGCACTAATTAAATCTCCCTACGTGTCAATGACTTCATCACATAGCCACATTACACCTGTGTGCCAATGACGCGTTTCTTATTCGTGTAATTTTTTCTTCTCACTCAATCTGTTTTAATGATTTTTTTCCGAACATATACTTAACAGATTTCTTTTAATGTTGCTACTTTCAAGGATATTTGAACTGGACAAAGTAGCATAACTTTGGTTCCTGGTTACTCATTACAATTATTGCTCCATAACTACTTTAATTTAATTTCTTTCCCCTCTAATACTGTTTGTGTTAATGACCTGTTTTAGCTGGGCAATAATTACAAACTACAATGCACAAGATTAGTTTAGCTGATGCTATTCTTTAGTATTCCACTGTCAAGCTTCTCACTTTCATCAAGTGTAGATTTCACTGTTGACATCTAAAAAAATCATAGTGGGTGGAGGGTTTGGAGACAATTAGAACCATCTCACTGAAAGTCTCTTTAGTGCTCTGGTAACACTAGCATTCTGATATGTTATTCATGCAGCGTTTAAATAAAAAACCCCAAAAGAATGTTAAAATATTCCATCAAAATTGGATAGCTTCAGGCATACCTTAAAAATCAAAACTGACGGTGTTCTGTGAAGGAATAACTTATATTTCACACACACCCCCACTCTTGGTAGCCAAAACAGAGAATCATGACTCTTACCCTATTTATATGCAAAAGAGCATTATACATTCAAGAAAGGCTTTTGGTAAAATAAATACAAACTACTGTATAGTTTCAAAATGTTAGTTTGGATTATTGCCACCTATTCTGAATGTTCCATGCAACCTGAATAACTAATGTACATTTGTGTGTGTATAAATATTTGGATATCAGTGCAAAATTAATAACAGAGTGCTGATGTTTCAGTGACATACTCTTGCTTTTTCTTCATTATATTTTTCTTATAAATACACACATGAAAGTAATTTCACACACAAAAAACTAATTATAGTTAGTCTAATTATAGACCGTTTTTTAAAATTTTCTATCTTTCCTATGCTTATCTATATCCCCATTAGCAACATTTTCATAGAATCATAGAATGGTTTAGATTGGAAGGAACCTTAAAGATCATCTAGTTCCAACTCCCCTGCCATGGGCAGAGACACCTCCCACTAGAGCAGGTTGCTCAAAGCCCCATCCAGCCTGGCCTTGAACACCTCCAGTGGTGGAGCATCCACGACTTCCCTGGGCAACCTGTTCCAGTGCCTCATCTCATCACCTTCACTATAAAGAATTTTTTTCTAGTATCTCATTTAAATCTCCCCTCTTCCAATTTAAAACCATTGCCCCTTGTCCTGTCACTACGCTTCCTGACAAAGAGTCCCTCTCCTATAGGCTCCCTTCAGATACTGGAAGGCTGCTATGAGGTCTCCTCAGAGCCTTCTCTTCTCCAGGCTGAACAACCCCAGCTCTCTCAGCCTGTCCTCATAGGAGAGGTGCTCCATCCCTCTGATCATCCTCATGGCCCTCCACCGGACCCGTTCCAACAGATCCATGTCCTTCCTTGTGTTGAGGACTCCAAAGCTGGACACAGTATTCCAGGTGGGGTCTCACAAGTTCTCAGGGCTGCTTTCTAGCCATTCTCCACCCAACCCGTGTTTGTGCCTGGGATTGTCACGTTCCAGGTGCAGGACCCTGCACTTGATTTCGTTAAATTTCATGCAATTTGCACGAGCCCACTTCTCAAGCATTACTCTTACGTTGATATCATCAGTGTCACATGGACACACAGTTGTTTCCTCCTTTCATATAGCTCATAGATTTATTCATTCCAGACAGTAGTGGTCAGGTAGTTCTGTTTGAGAAGTTGTGTATCAAGGCATTTTCTGTTTAGAAAAAAGAGACATATTTATTCCAATAGTGTAAAAACCACTCTAACAGCACAGAGTGGTATGCCTATGTCTCTCTCACGTAGGAATTTCTACCCACTGGTGATTTACAGATCCAAATCAGAAATATTTCTAAATCCAACACAACTAATAAACATTTCTGCAGTGGCCAAGAGCGTATTTATTATACAAAGAGGAAATAAAATCTATGTTGCTTATAGAAATGCTGGCCTACAAAATGTAAGTTGTACTCCTAATGTTTCTAGTAAACGTAAACTGTTCTCTGAATGTCTTTTTTCATTGTATGAATAAATAATTCTCTGCCCTTCATTGTGAATTAAGAGTAACTTAACTAAATGTGCAGCAATGTATTTTTATCATTTACTACACTTTTATCATTACTAGAATGATACTAGAATAAGAACACTAGAAAAAATTTATTCAATTTTGCATAATATTCCTTTCCTTCAGGCTTATTTTCTTCTCTATGTATCTAATGCAGGGCAGCAAGGTTGCTGGCAAAATCTGGACATATACAAATATGTATAGTTATAGACCTCTTTCAAATTTCCTGAGCCAGAAGCATTATGAAGAGAGTTGCAGGACTGCCTTATATCTCCCCAGCCCTCTGTCTAACCATACAAAGAGAAAGAAATATGAAAATGTATTGTTTAAAAGGCGGTATAAAGGATGAACTTGACAAAACAAAGGAGAGTCTCTCAGACATCATAGAAAACTTGATGAACTGAAGTTCTAACATTCCCAAAGACATCCACGCCTGTTACTCTTAGGCACAAATTAACATGGACATTGAAATCAAAACTAAATTGATTAAAAAGAGGAAAAATGCCAATTAAAAAGAACAGTCAATGTTAAAGCAAAGGATTAGAGAGAAAAATTTAACTACAATTTCAGTCTGTGCTTAGGAAAATAATTATTAATTATAAACCACGTCTCATGACATCTCTAACTAACATAGCCCTGTTGGAACAAATCTGTCTACTAGATGAATTTCTAAGGTGAACAGAAGCATGTTCTGTATGTATGTATCCCCTTCCTCTTCTTTAACAAAATATCCCAGCTCACTCTAGGTAATGTCTTATTCAGTGCATAAAATTACCATCTCCGATGGGTCTGCTTCACACTACATGAAACATACTAACAAGGCAGGAAGATTCACACAAAAGCCCTTAAAACTCACAGGGCTTATTACCCACTGACGTGAAATGTCACAGCTCCATTGACTTCAAATAGCGCTATGCCATTTTATCCTTGCTGAGGATGTGGCCTGCAAGGCTTTACCTATCCAGCAGGCACATCATCATTCAGACAAAGCATTAATGTCATCCGTTAGGTTTGCTCTGAAGAGTATATGGAAATTTCAGCCTGCAAGCCAGCAGGAAATAAATGTTTTTACAAGCATGAATTCATAGCAGAGCTGCTGAAATGAAGCACTCTGTTCAGAACAGATCCCTCCACCAGAAATGATACCTCTTGGAATGTGCTGCAAAAACAGCTCCTCCAGGGCTCCTCTCAAAAGAGGGACAGACCAAAGAGGTAAGAGGCAGTGTGAGAAATACAGGGGAAAAGGGTGGAAAAAAGAGCATTTTCAGAGAGATATTTTTTCTCAAGAAGTATCAGACATAAAAAGGAAAATGGATTAACTGTCAAAACAGCACTGTAAACATAAAAGGGTAAGAAATATAGCCTTATGGAAAGGTAAGGTGTTGGGAAAGTATGTGCTGGGGCTACTTAAACAGCACTTTTAAAGCACAGTTGTCAATCAAGAAAAAAAAACACATTCAAAGATAAAAGTTTTCTATCTAATATTGTTCTTAATAATGTCTGAATTTCTCTAAGAGCAATTTCAGGCAAATATTAATGGAAGAAAAAAAGTAATTTTCTCAGTTTATTTTATGCACTTTGTGGTACAACTTGCTTAGCTGTTCTTCATGTGAAGTCAGTTTGGCACCAGTCCTATGAAACTTCCTTTGTCTAGTTAGAAGAAGGCCAAGACATGATGAAGTCTACAAACGTATCAAGGTGTAGGTACCTTTAAAGAGAATAGACCATAACTAAGAGGCAGTGCTGGGCAATTAAAAAATTAATGCACTGGCCATTATATTTAGAATCGAAATTAGTGGTAGGTCTTTAACCATGAGAGGAGAGACACCTTAGAACTGTCTTCCATTTATAGTATCAAAGGGAAGACCTTGCCTGCTTTAAAGATGGAATTATTTACATTTCTGAAACAGAAAATATCATAAAGGGCCTGGAACAGTATAAGATTTGCTACTGTTTGATAATTTTGTTTTTCAAGGGAAGGAATTTGATGATCCCAAAATTATTCTTACTATATAGGAATCAGAACACGAGCTGGTAGCTGAAAGCCAAGTATGTCCTACAGACTTGATATCATAGGTTCAAGAGGTCTAAGCTGTTACTTCACCAATTTAATTTACTTCACTACTTGCATTTGCACAGTGAGATCCATGCCTTTACAAAAAAGCAGTGTGTTAGGAATTCTGAATATCCCAGGGTACTTGAGCCGATCAAAACCTCAAATTTCCCGCTTTGTGGTTAAACACAGACTTTACTAGAAGATTTGTTGTACCCTGGAATGAAGGGGATGGAACTTTAAAATATACATCTGCACAAAATGCATAACTGTGTCAATTCTCTATTCCCTAAATGAAACAGAACATGCAGCCCTTGATGACTGGGCATTCATCAGATTGCACAGAGCCTACTGCTGTACTTTCAAGAGCTGATGCTACCTGAGACCCAAAAGTTCCCATCAGGATACTTCCAAACACTTCCATGGTTTATGTGGGGGAGCTGGAAATAAAGTCAGAGCTCCCAGGACTTTCAGGCTTCTGGGATTTCTGCATGATGAGACTGCACAAATACATAATACCTGGCCCTTGCAGCCCAAATTGTAAAGCTACTTCAGTATTGTTGCTCCAGGAAAACTAGCAGCTCGCCAGGTGAGTTTGTTAAAGGGTGGACTGGTTTCCAATAGATGCAAATGTGATTCCATTGGGACTACAGAAACAAGACAAAATGTTCCAATTCCAGCTATTCAGCATTTTTTGAAGAAACACTGCTTGTTCTTAAATTCTCAACTATTTGTAGCTTATTTCACCTGAAGAGTAAATTCCTTAAGAATATGCATGAATTCCAGGGTAAGTATAAAACAAATATTAAGCACAAAAAGACAACTAGAAGATTATATACAGCGTTTGGAATGTAGACTAATGCATGTAGCCTCGTCTCTAACACCACTGGTGCTTCACACAGAACTTCTACAATCGCAGAATACCTGGTTAGACATTTGTCTGCCTTGTCTGCCTCTGGTTTGCTTTGCACTCGGCACTCTTATGTAGAACTACTACTAATAAAGATAACTGAGTGATTTGAATTTAATGTTGAATTTGGTACTACTCTGTAAATATATCTGCTTTTACTTGGCAATAAGTTAGTCAAATATTTAAAATTAATAATCCAGAATAATATATATCTCCCTAATTTCAAATAAATTCCTTAAAAATACAATTATTTTTTCAATTAAAGTACAGGAATTGAACCTAATAAAAGATTTATGAATGCTGATCTTTAACCTGTCCTGATCTTTTAACCTATCTTTTGTCCAAAGCTATCATAACTTGCTTTTATCCTCAACGATAGCTTTGTTTGGTATCAGACAAGATACTCATAACATCACTTCTGGAATTAAAGTCTTATGGCAGACATGTTCACCCGCACAGAGACACTTTCAGGCATCTGGCTGGCATCTGGTCTATTCAAGACCAAACAGTTGTTTTCAACAGTGCTAGCTTTTGCCTTCCAGTCACCTCAGATTTTTAATGGATATTGCTTAAGTCCATATGGAAGCTTATTTTCAGAAAGATACTACCAAATCATTTATCTCAATCTTGTGCGTAATGGGTTACATGATAGCATATTAATATATGCAATTCTTTGCTAAAATTAATTATTTACACAATTAGTTACCCAGGTAGCATAGTTTCTTCATTTTCTTCAATCAGTTCCTAGATTAATTTACTTAAATGAACAAGTGAGACATAAATAAAACATATTTGATTTATGCTTTCTATAGGAGCTGTACTCATTTCTATTTTTAAAAATGGCACAGAAGACTAACTGAATCAAATTAGGCACTTCTCTGTCACAATTTTTCTAAGGTTCAAACTGGTGGGAAAATTAGTTACCTGTTTGAAACCTCAGGAGAGAATGACCACAAAAAAAGGGACACAGGATCAAAGTGTAAGGAGTCATGAAGGAAACGCCGAGACATGCAGAATGAGACGGAGATACTGGTGAAGCCCATGGCCTGCTGCTCAGGATTCTGCTAGAAGTGCCACTTGACTAATAACAAGTGTTTATTGGAATGCATTCAAATAAAACGCAACACATCAGCTTGTCATCCACCGGTGAAGGTGTCTCTGTAAGCATCCACACTTGTCAGCTTGAGTCTCACTCCGGACTTGTACCACAGTTTGCCTCCAGACAATCACAAGAGCACAACTTTAAACAAGGGAAAGGAATAAAGGCAGAAAGTCTCAACCAAAATCTAAATGAAAATGCCACAAAAGGACAAAATAATTCCAGGCAAAATATCTACCAAAAGTCAGTAGATATAGCACAGAGAATATTGGCAGCCTTGGTTGTTGAAATCCTCAGTAGATTAATTTATCTCCAGTCTCCATATTTGCCCTCACCAGATACTTTTAAATAATAGAATAAAACTGGGACTTACTCTGGAAGAAAATTCAATGTTCAACTTTTACAGCAGAGGCCTTTCCACAATCACATTTCTGAGATATTTTAATTGTCGAGAAGCCAGATCAATAACATCAACATCAATCTCAACAGTTTTGTTGAGTACAAAGCAACAGGGTAAGGCCAAGGGGAAGAGGCAGTATTTGTGTTACAAAGTAAGAAAAGCAGAGAAGTTCTCTGCAAATATTTATGCTAAGGAAGAATGAAAATCTGGATTTGGGGTTGGTTTTTTCTCCTGCTTGAAAACAGAATCACCTTTGTGTCTGAAAAGTGTTCACAATATTTGTCAATAGCAATTCTAAAGCTTGTACGTCTGGAAAGCTCTTCAGTAACACGTTGTTTCCTAACATTTTTAACATCTAGATCAGTACTGACAAATTTCAATTCTGGACAGAGACGGTGCAGCTTCCAAGCATATACCAAGTGGGAAATGGCCTCAGTTATTAAGCTCTATGAAAAGTCACCCCTTAGGTAAACAACTACCATATTAGCCACAATTTTTGAGGGAGGTTAGGATTACCATGTCCAAGGCAAACGTGTTGGGCAGAATGGGAGCCAAACTGTTGGTTTTACTGATTCTTTTCAGCCCAGATGATTAATGTCACCTGTTTGTTCTCACAGAAAGCATTAACTCTCTTTTTCAATGGTTAGATCACAGGTCTTGTGAAAACACAAGATCTTTTGGCGCTGTGTACTATAATTGTTCTATATACCTTACGGTTAACAAGTTCAGTATTTTCATTCATGGTAATTTAAAACCAATGCCTAGAAGAATTAAGTTATTTCTTGTGCTTGCATGTCAAACAATAAGGGTGACCGAACACTGAAATTTATACTAGTCTTAAAGAGATTTTTACTGCAGTGCTATGGTGTAGAGTCCTCATTATAAAGTAAGAGACCATTTGCAAGTGAGCTTCAGGTCCAGAAGGAGGCTTGGATTTCAAATGATAGCATATTTTGGTAGTGTTTTCATCAGAGAATGTCTTAAACTTTATATACAAACTTAAATATATACCAAAAAGAACATATCACAGGTATTTCACTCCTACAGTATTCTAGTTTTGGAAATTTCTTGAATACTAATACCCCCTTTTTTTACCCTCATTCTTTAGGCAAAGCAAGAGAACAACCGAATGACATAGTAATTCAAATGACACAAACCAAAGCAAGAACAGGAGACTGAATGGGTCATAAATAATTTTACCTGTTCCATATTCTATGAACGTTAAATCCGAGTAACTCAGAATGAGCTGGCTGCAGCTGCCTCTTATGAAACTGCAATATATTTGGTAATTTAGGTCAAAATATCTTCAGGCACAGATTACATCCAAACACAGGGACATATATCATTTAAGTTTGTTTTTAATCTTTCATATTGCTTCCATGCTTCCATATTATTGCAATGAAAGAATTTGGAGCCTGTCTGTATAATACCAGTGAAAGACCTTGAGAAAGCCACAGTAATAGGAAATTTTATGCCTCAATATTAACTATAAATCAACACACAGAAGAGAGAGACATTTTCCAGTATTAAGAAGTGGGCATAAAAGTATGACTTAAGCAGGAACCAAATGAGGAGGATGAAAGTTATAATAGTGCTCCATAATCAACACAGCTGTGCAATAATTTGATTTTCCTTGTAATGATGCTACTTAGACATGCCCTGAATATTGAAGATTGAGCATAGTACATAATTATTGATTAGTTATAAACCATTTGTGTTTTATGTTTATTTCATCTGACAATAATTATCATACATTTGCACTAATTAATTCATCATCTTTTATTACTGGAACTGAAAGGTAAAAAGCATGAAACAGCAGAAAGGGCATTGAGAAGAGAAGTAGGAGGCCCTGTAAAGCAATAGCATTATTTGCAATATAATACTATTTGTGCTCTTTGTGGTTTTTTATTTTTATTACAAATAAATTTTTAGCTAAAATTTCCTTTAAATTACTAGTAAATTGCTCTCTAGAGCATGCTGAAGTGAAACTCAACAAATATGCTGAGATGGATACTGACCTTAGTTCAGTCTTAATGTTAATTTTTTTCATGAAGGTCTGTGAAATTATTGGTCATTTTGGCATACATTTTAGAAATTGTGCAGAAGATGAGTGGCTTTGGGGGTAGAAGTTCCTACACTACACAACTCATACAACAGTGTACTGAAACTTTATACAATGAAGCTGTATAATTTTTTGTGAACTGAAGTTTGTTCCCTGAAGAGAAATAAGGAAACTTGCATTTTTACTAATGGATGGCTTCATGAGCTAGTGATACACTTGTTATGCTGTACTGATATGAAAACACTGTGCAACACCACATGGTGCAGACAGCCCTAAGCCAAAGCCGAATGAGATAGATTCTAGAGAAGTAGACACACATCAGTATGGCATTGCTACTAAGCCTTATCAAGAGACACAACACACTAAATTGCAATACTAATGTGTTTCTATTTGCAAAATCTGAACTTAGTAACTAAGTGACACTCTTACATTGTGTAGAAGTACAGACTGGCCTATAGCCATGCTGAAGATACACATACCGCTCCATCATACCTTATGAATACACCTATACGAGTTCAAATAAGGCAGTGATAAAAACAAATTAGAAGGTAAATAGAAGTATTTGAACTTTTACTCTCTGAATATATTTATAATATGATGGACAGACATATGCACAAAGAGCAGCCTGCTCATCCAGGAGTCCAGATAACCCATTCCTTATGAGCCATACATAGACAATGGTAAAATTAGACATTGCTCTCTCTGTTGAACTCTGTGGTGTAGACAAACCAAGGGCAGGCAATGACCTGAAAGTTTCTGAGGTAAATATCATGATGGAGGCATGGTAAGTGTGATAAACAGCTTGCAGAGTGCAACATGGAGCTCCTTCATGGGATACCAATGGAGACGTGGCTAGCAGAGGCATGCCCTTGCCATTATTAGTTACATGCACCATGCATATTTAGTCCATATCTTGCTTCTCTGGTAGGCTTCAGATTGGTTTTGAAATATGAAAGACTGTATAAAAGTGTAAAGTGCAGTTCCTGTATTGTATGTTCGTGTTACTGACTGATGGCTGAAGGAAACCCCAAAATTATGTTTCCTTTGCCAAATACACACTTTGTATATATCACTACGATTTTAATGCTTTTTGACACACTACAGTGAATTGTACCTATCTTGTTATGTGTGAGAAATGCTGACTGAAATGAAGACCCTGCTTCACTAAAATACACAAAAGGCAACTTCAGACCACTGAGCCTGGCGGCTTATGGGTGCTCAGTAAGAACTTCTGGCAGTGACAAAAAGTGGACAGACAAGTTTCACTTTATCAAACTCGCATGGTCCCAGCAAATATTTTCCTACTTTTATATCAACTTTATTCTCAGCACATCTGTCAGGCAGATTGTGGTGTTCTTAAGCATAGGAAAGCAAACAAATGACAAAAATTTTGTATAAAACCTTAGCACTCCAGAAACAGCGAACAGTTCTCTTCATGCTTAAATTTCATCTTTAGGGAGCAATAGGATAAACTCTCACAGAACAGCCTGATAACAACAAACAGAACTCTTGAATAAATGGAATTTTGAAGATAAGACTCACAGAAAAGCAGGAAATCATACAGCAAAATGCTACTGAATAAATATCAAAACACTTAATATAGCCTCAGAGCAATATATATCACAACAATTTGCACTTTTATTTTGGGGGTTTTTTTGGCAGCTTCACCTGATTTAAGCACAGTCCAAAGATTGCTTTAAGTCCCAGAATTTAGTTCAATCATTTTGTATTTAGGATACTCAAAGGTATACTTATGGTACCTCATTTATTGTGGCTGATGCTATACTAGTATTTTCTTAAGCACCACAAACAAGACAGTGATGAATAGATTGCTTAAATAAAACAAGAAATGTGTCTTAATCATTTGTTTCAGCCCTCAAGTTGTGAATCATTCTGCACATCTTTTCCATAAATTCACCTCCCCCTTTGCCATTTTTCTTCCTACTGAATTAGTCCTGACAAAATCTCCATCTAATACCTGAAGACCATTCATGTTCCTCTGATTTCTCATTCTCCTCTGCGGGCAGCTCCCTCTTCTCCTTCCCTGAGTCCCACCTACCAAACATTCTTCTTACTTTCAGCTTCACTGCTAATGATTCCTCCTGCAAATCTGCTGATATTCCTGCTTTATATCTAGCTACCAGGACACTGATCACCCTCCTGAGAAACAGCTAAACCACAAATTTCCCCGGTAAACAGGATACTAAGTCTGGGAAGCATTGCATTCCTTTTATACAGGGTGATTTAGGAGTTCACTAGTATCAAAGACAGTAAGCTAGCTTATCGCCTGGACCTGATTTGGTACAGTCTTTATCTTCATGTGCAGTACAAGGTTTAGATAATGTATTAATGGCCCTGGAACTGGGAAAAAAAGTCACAAAATGGAAGACAGCTTCTTCCAATAGAGTAAGAAGCTTTAGTTTAGGGAGCAAAAAAAAAACATATTAGCTTTTGAACTCTGCTTAACATATTGAAATAAAGGTACTGTTGTTTCCAGTGACTCTTTCTTTTCAATGGTACAAAAAGAGTATATGGCTACAATAAATTCTTTCATTCATTCGTTGTGATTTTCACACTGGGAACTACCATAGCAACATTTAGTGAACAGGTAAAACATCACTCACTAAAAGAGGTACCCAGAGGTTCTACTTTCTAGGGTCTTTTTAAAGTATGTAGATTTCCCTCTCATTTATTTTTATATCTTTGGAATAGGCTTGCTTCACCCCATCATAACAACATAAACAGAATGTGTAAAGCAGAATAACTGTGTTATCATCATAGTATTTCCTGTATTTGCAGATATTTTAGTTTCATAGCCAGATGATACCCAGTGTAACATTAAATTCTTTCTTAAAATGTATGTCTGTTCCAGAAAATTACCAACACAATTCAGCAAAATGCCTGATAAAAGGGTTTTGCAAATTCTTCAGAATTTTTATCAGTTCCCTTGGAGCTGATATTTTCCACCCCTGTTTTTACCACTCTAGAAAGAGCCAGCAGGTCACATCCCCTGCTACACAAATACAATCACCCTGCTGTAGAGGGTTAATGACAATCAAAGCACATTTCAGTATGCCTGATAAATGCATTCATCCTTCATGTTGTTATAATCAGAAAGTTGATTATCAATAGCAGTAAGACCACTGGAGAATGCTTACCTGGTATTAGCTGGGCAAAGTTAAAATATAGACAACTATCATTGATTATTTTTCATCAGACACCCTGACTAAAGATAACTAATAAGCTAAAAGATAACTAGATTTTTTTTTCTTCAAAACTCTGCCTATAAGAAATAGAACCCTGTTGTGCTTAATGCACACATAAACATGCATTGGAAAATTACTATAGTTGTACAACATGACAGAGCAGCACAGTAATGGGAGAGGGATCATATTATTGTCCTCAGTTTTACATCTGAACACAGTAGAAAAGAAATTAATTGATTAACATAAAATCAAAGAAGAAATTTTTGTTAGTCCTTCCATAAAAGGAAGTCTAACTGAGCTGTAAATACAAGCCACCTCAGACACAACTGAAAGTTAACATGTATCATACTCTAAATTAACTCTCACAGTGCTGTCCTGAGCTGTAAAATAAACCAAACTGGACTTGGCTGTCTGGAGTGGCTGAATTACATCTTCTGTTGACCCTCCAGCAACTTTTGTTTCTCTCAGTAGATATCCTGGCACAACAGTTTCAGTGAAACTGCTGTATATACAAATTTAGTGAAATCTTTAGAACTGGTGATTTGTTTGCTTTATTGTTGACTTAGGGAAAATCTAATTGGAAGCTGTTGACACTGCAATTCAGGTCAGAATTTCTAAGCCATTACTAAATAATCAATAATAGTTAATGACTTGTTTGATGGTTAAATGTCAAGAGGAAAAGGCCAATTAATTTAATGTTATATCAGTTGGTATTAACTATATTAGCAAATATTTTTGCTGTTGAAAACTATAATTAACAAGTAAATAATAGCCTGTTTTCACAAGAAAAATACTACAGCTGACATATCTGAGGCAGAACAATGAGGGAATGTGTCCAGTCTTACAAATTAAATAAAAATAACTGTGATACGATATAGGTAAATGCTGCAGCTCTGCAGTAGAGAATTTCTCTCCACACCTATCAAACAAATAGAAAGCAAGGCTTCCATAGTTTAAAAAAAATACACACCACCAACAACAACTTTAAATTATCTTTTCATCGTCCTTCCATTTTTGATAATACACAACATATCACTGTTTTTCAATGGTGCAACTAGCCTGGTACAAAATAACCTCTTCTGTAGAAAACCCTCTAGTAGAGGTTCAATCACAAGGGATCTGAATTGAAAGTTTTTATGATGAGTACATTTACTACCAGTATAATTTGGGACAGTACTTAAAAAAGCCAGAACTGTAAGAACCCTGGGTTTTGCTACTGTCTTCGGTGTGTCTCCACAGCAAACGAAATATATGCATATTAATGTGCACTGCAAAGATAACTAAGCCACTCTAAGCTTAACATTGTTTCTTTGGCTATGTGCAAGAAGAGCAGGATCATTAATAATAAAACACGTAAGATTGTTCAGAATGCTTGTATAACAGAAGCTAACTTTATTCAACTTGTAGAAAAAAATAACAGATCATACAAAGTATTGACAATGATTTATCAAACCTTACTAGCTTCCTGATTCAACGACTGATTCAGTTTCCCACTTCTTCTCACATACACAGCTGATGAGAAACATGATAATACAGCACACGTGGCATAACGATGAGGCCAGCTCTATCTCTGCCTTTCCACTGCTTTTCTCACAACAGTCAATTCTTTTGTTCCCTTTCCCCACGTAACTACATGCAAGATTCTTTATGTGTGTATCCTTAGAACTTGCCCATAAACTGAAGCAATTCAGTAAGATATTATGGAAAACAATGTCTTTACCATCTCCTCACCCAGAGCCATTCGGTAATTACTTTCCCTGGGGATTAAAAGTAGAAGTGCTTTGAAGCAAACTTGTCACACCTTTGTCCTGAGATACAGGGAAGTGCTGTCCAGCAGCAACCCAGTCTGCCCTTTTGCCTTCAATAAGGTGAGTATGGATTTATTTTAATGCAACTGCAACCAGTCAGGCCCTCAGGTCCATTAGCAATTAAGAAACAATCATGTAGTGTGCACCCAGCATAAAATTCCTTAGAAAGGGAACAAGAACGCTGGTATTTTACTATAGTTGTAAAGTCAGACCTACTATAAATACCCCTGTCAAATAAATTGTTATTGGAAAAATACTATATTCAAAGAGGAATTGAATACCCGTTATCCTGCTTGTAAGCCTGAATTTTTAAAATTTAATTTCATGAAACCTCAAAACATTTTACAAAGGGAGGCTTTATGGAATTCAATTTGACTTATACCTGACTTTGATCAGTCAGCACACTTAGAGTGATTGCCTCCATTGTCATGCTACCTTCCCATCTGACAGTCTTCTGAACTAAATGCAAAGCTACCTTGCTATTACAAAATTAAATAGAACATTCATGTTTAATTGCACATAAATTTGATCATTCTACACTCCATGAGGGATTATGAAATAATCACTTCTCTTTTCCTTGGCCTCGGGGAGAAAAAAAGAAAACCCACAAAGTTTGCAGATTCCATTTGCCACATGTAAAGAATATTCTAACAGATGCGGAGCACTCTCAGGTTCACAGTAACCGCAGGATGTATAGAGTAGGTTGCAATATCTGGCTTCATAGACAACTGACAATTATCAGCAGCTTTGCAACTGCTCTTTCTGGCCCAATTCTGTGGTGAAAGGCCCACAGATATATTGTAGGGAAAAACAGGGATACATAATAACGTGTATTTATAATGAATATTCATAATAATAAATACTAGAAACTGGGTTAAGTCAGTTAAAATTAGAAAAAAGTAGTTCTCCATCTTTCTAACTACAGGACAATGCTCTGGAAAATATTACAGAAATGTCCAGTTTAGCCTATTCTGGGGATCAGAAACACAAGGCTTCAGCTTCCTTTAAGACATCCACTTTCACCATTTTAAATATAGGGTTCCAAAAAATGTGGAATTTTTTTATTCTTATAAAATAGTTCTTTTGTTCTTTGACAAGGTGATTTTATGAAAATACAAATGGTATTTTAATATCATCAGATAACATACTTTAACTCAATAGTTTAGTGAATTTTGCCTTATCTAGACAATAAAAACAGTGACTCGAATATTTCTATTGTGGCAGGTTGAAAGTTCATTGTTATCTTTTTAGAAAAGTATTATTTCAAGAGCAATTAATTACTCCTTTAAGCAGAGATTTAACCAAATGGAACTAAAAAACAACCTTTTTATTTAATACTTCCTTTGTAGCATCTAGTATGCTTTACTCTGAGATTTAGCCACTCATTTAAGATTAATGGACAAAAGCTTGTCTTACGCAACTTTTATTAACTGAAAAACACTCTTAATTCACATAATACATTACATACTGTGTGAAAGTGCAGTTATTGACTGTGTCATTGAAAATTTATTATCCTGTTAAAAGTTAATGTTGTAATTGCTCCTGGGCCATTGCGTTTTTGAAACTAATATCGGCCAATGATGTAATTAACTGTGTGCAATTTAAAGAAACCCAAGAGAATTCTTAAAGCTCCAGGATTATGGGTGTATGTTAGTCAACAAACTGGAGTTGGAAATATAGAGTTAAGTAATCTGATATATCTGGGAGCAAAAACATTTATGTCCAATAAGATCACAGTAGAGAAATAGAATGGATTTTTCTCACAGGTAGCTTGTAGGTAAGGTAAAATCAAGAGTATGTACAATACCGTCTTGAGGGCAAGATTATTTTGAGGATGCTACCACACAAAAAAAAAAAAAGGGAAAATGTTAAAAATTAATAGAACTCCATTTTACCATAAGTCTCCAGCTGCCTTTGCCACAGCTTCATTTGGAACCAATAACTTTCAGAGCCAACACTAGAGGAAGAAATGTTCTCCTGTCTGGCAGTAGTAGAACCTCACCCAGCTTTTCAGTATAGAAAAAAGGCAATATTATTCCCAAGAATGGTTGAGAAAGGATAGTGTTCCTAGGCATGTATTCACATAGAGATTTCACTTAATAGTCTCATCTCAGTTGCAAGGCTATTCTAAATTAAATACTGAAAAAGTTTCCAGCAAAAATTTATCTATTCAGATATAATACACAAATACATCATTAAAAGTATCATCAGCAAGGATTTTGTCTGCCTTAGCAATTTGCCAATTACTCAAGCAATTGTGTAACATATTTAGCCTAACTTCTGGTCACACAAGCAGATTTTAATACTAAAAAAAAAGCTTTGCAAATTTAACTGCGGTTCATTTGTCAGGAGTAAAACACAGAGGCAGGTAGACAAATATTTTTCCAGCAAAAATTCAGATACAGTCAAACATCCTTTGCAGTTCAGACAGATAACTTACATGAAAAGTAGAAACTTTCAGGATTTTACCTTATTCCAATTAATTTAGGTTTACCATCTTCCCCCCCACCGACACAGCAAAACGTTTTGTTCCACAGACAAGCAACGTAGACTTCCTTCCCTCTGCCCTAGTTACTCAAGTGACCTGATTTGCAAGCACCTGGGAAGGTGAATATTTTCTATCAGCTACAATTTTGATAACCTCCACAATCTTATTTCACCATGAAGTACAAATTTGAGACAATGATATTACTGAAATGAATAAATGCTCACCAGTCTGAATAAGGTATATAGAACCTGAACTAAATTTTATAACAGATTTGCTTAAAAAAAAGTTACCTTTAAAATTTATACCTTTGTGATGGGGTTTTTTTTTGGTTATTTTTTAATATTTGGATATTTTTTGAAGTATGTGCTTCTGTGAGTGTTTTTAAAACAATGCAGAAATTCCATATCTTCCTTTACCTCTCTAGGGCCAGGCATGGATTTGCCAGGGGTACAAGACAGCTATGTGAGAATGCATTAAGCTTTCATATAATTCTAAAACAGTAGCACAGCTCCCTTTTGCACATCCCTGGCAACAAGAATTACATTAATTTTAACATTACTGACAATGGTTAAGTTTCTATTGCAGGAGGAACTGTTTAAATAACACTGCACAAAAGAGGCTTTTATTCAGAATCTTTAAACTACTCCACTTTCAGAGAGAAGGCTGGCACCAATGAATTAGATAAGTTTGTACAGAGTTGTAATAAGTGCAAGTGTAGTATAACATACCAGTGCACTGCAGGACATCCTTGTGACTTTGTCCTTGCATTCTAAGAGCATATTCTGGAGTGAATTTCTTCTTGGAGACTCTGACAAGGAGGTCAACCAAGCCGCTTACTATTCTGAAACATGTCCTTACAAATACATTTACACTGGCAGGTTCAGCCTTGCTGAATCCCATGCTTGAATCATATTAAATCATTTCAAACATAAGAAGCCATTATCAGGAGTATGTCTGCTTGCTGCTCAGTCTAGCCCCACATTACAGAAGACAGGCATTCATGAGTGTTTAATCAGAGGATGATTATTAAACTGCAGGTTTGTGCTGTTTCTAGGGAAAATATAAAAATAAAAACATACTCTAGCTGTCAGTCAAGAAGCTTATTTTAATACTGCCACTCTTGGTTTAAAAAAGTTAGAAGCATCCAAGTTTAAATACATACACTCTGTGCATATTCACTATACTTCTGTACCTTATTAACCTTTTGCATTACACCAAGTTCAGTTTAAACTTTTATACTCTGCTATTTAGGTACATTTTTCCTTGTTAACACTTACAGTGTCTTCAGTAATCTTGTACATATAATATTTCAGCCTACTGTTTATTCTTGTTACTAGAGAAAGGTAGGGGTGGTTGGTTTGGGCTTTTTGGGGTTTTTTTCTTAAGCATTTCTTAATGTAAATGAACTCAGAATTGTAATGTCTTGGGGTCTTATACAGCAGTATCAGCGAATAGAAATAGCTGAGCTCTAGATTTTGGTTTTTTGTCTTTGAAGGGAGAAGAGAGAATATTTGTCACTTGAATTAACAAGCACAAGGTAAAAGATTGGACTGAGGGAAAAAGTAAGAGAAGCTCTAGTGTAGACAGCCAGGAGATGATAGGAGACAAGTGATGTGAATTAGCTTGCTTCCCTTTTTCTGCTTCCACCACACAAAGGATCAAGAAAATAATCATGACTGAGCCATAACTAGTTCTGTAGTTTGCACCTGAGTAACTGTAATTATCTGCTGTCACACCTCCCCACCAGGCAGATTGCAAACCTGCAGATTAAGCCCCAGGGTGAGATGATCTGCACTTCACTGGATACAGACTCACTGTACCTGAATATTCCATACAGCCAGCAGTGTGGAAGAACAACCACCAAATCAAGAAGCTTGAAAAGGAAAGAAAAAGAAAAACAAAAGAAAAAAATAAATCCAATTTTTAAATTTTAAAATCCAATAATTAGGCAGGGGAATTTACACTATATGCTTAATACTAAATGACTTTTACCATATACCATATACAAAATTAGTCTCTGAGGACAACAGTGATGGCAGCTATTTTCCAATAAAATAATTTTTAATAGAAGAATTCAATTAATAGAAGAAGCTTTGACGACATTTTTATTGGAAGTAGTTCCTTGGATTCAGAATGGAATGTCTGGTCAAACAAGTAGAAATACTAAATGCAAAACAGGACAGTGATCAGTTTTAAAGGTAATCTTAACAGATGGAGAAAGCCTAGCATCAGGGCCATATTCAGTGCTGTTTAACCTCAGGACTTGAACTCTAGTTTCTTATAGCAGATGAGTGGAGCTGACTAGAAAGAGAAATCCTCTGTGACCCACTGTTCAGCCAGCTATGAAATGGCTCTGGCAGGATCAATGCTACGTACCTCACAAAATAAGTAACCTCCTGGTCTCAAACACTCCTGTCTCAAGGTGGGCTTTTTATAGGAAAATTTAGAATGGAGTCAGGTTCACCTTTGAACAGATGAGGAAAAAAGTTTTTAAATGTCAGAAATGTTCAGAGAATGGGAAAATCATTCAGCTCTATCCTTATTAAGAACCATTTTTTTATTTTATCACAAGCGTTTTCATGAAGCAAATGCAAAAATAAAGTAAGAAAACGTAGCCGAGGCCTAAAGTCTGACTTACAATTCTTTTTGTAGTGGATGAAAATATTTTAATTAATTAATTATGACAAAAAACCCAACTTGTATTGATCAAAACTAGCCAATATAAGTGGTAAAATATTCTAAGAGAACATGAACTTAAATTCAACTGAAGAAAGAAAGCATAATATGATTCACATCGGGTAAATTTCTTGTTCGCTCTCAGACTGGCATATCTAAAAATCACTCAAGACACTGCTTTGATAACATCCACATATCCATCATGTAGCAGTGCCAAATAGAAAACAGAAGTATTGTAGGAGCAGTGTTATATCTATCCCTTTGAATCCTTTGTTTGCTTACTTTATCTGAGCCTCAATACATAAAACACAAATGGGAAAATATCCTAATAAAGGATAAACAGGAGAAGCTACAGAGCCAGCTGGCATGAAGACGGTGCAACTTGTAGTTTCATTCCAGACAACTGAAAAGAAATAACAGGGGGATACAACATCTTAATATTTATACATGCTCATAAATCCATATACTTTTTATACAAATCCACAAGTGCTGAATTATTCCACAATTCAACATAAAGAATAAATAATCTTGAAATGGCTCATTGCTCTATTGAAGATAACAGAATTGTCTTTCATTCAAAATTTCACCCCATAGTGAAGAACAAAACATTATTAAGCATTTTGGCTTCTTTTACAAGAGCTAAAGCTATGAAAGGACAAGAACTACTAATTCATAGAACCCACCCTCTTTTTAAAATTAGATTTCTGATGACCAAATAATCGAGATTAGAGACAAGATCTAAAATACATATTCTTCCTTCTTCATCAGTTAAAGTATAATAGAATGCAGATTAAAGTGATTTGCACTTCTGCACTAAATATATGTTCACCATATATTTTCTCTTCTGTAGCTGAAAAGTCTGTTCCTTTGGTCTTGCAATTCTGCCCCTTGCATGAAAAGACAACACTACATCCTCATATTCTCATATCCATTAATTTCTTATCAAGTGTTCAGCATGCCCAGGTAGGTGCTGAAAATTAAACTGTTAGTTGAATGTGTTCCAACCAGCTGACTAAAATTAAGGATCAAACACAACAAAAAGAATCAGTTTCTTCAGCCTGGTTTTCCCATGGTTTTCCTCTTTGCAGGTTTCCTTCTATCTAACCATATGCTTGAGCGCTTTCTTCTAATTTTCCTTCCTGAGAAAACTAGGGTAAAAACCCAAAGCTCAATGATGATATGAAGACAGATTTGCAAAGGAGCTTGAGATCATCCAGTGGGAATATCTGCAGGTGGCACACATCTCTCTTGTGAACATGGAAACCATATACTTTCCCTGGACCTTGCACCAAATATAAACAGTATCTCCATCTAGAGCACAACCATTTTACTTTAGATATCATACTATAATCCCTTCTTCAGAGAAAATGTCTACATTCTATTCCAGTCCTCTACTGTGCTTAAGCATGTAGTGCCACATGGAATGCCCCCATCATGCCTACAGAGATACAGCTTGGAAGAAAATGAGCAAAGCATGTGCAAGGAGGAGGTATTAAGGAGCTAAGGAAGAAATAGGAATAAATGGGAAGAAAAATAACCATCATTACTAAGGGATCTGAACCAGAATAATTCCAAACCATGAAAAAGAATGAAACAATTTACTTTCTCCTTTAAGAAAGATTTCTCTCCCATGTTCCTATTTCTAAATCATGGTAATTCCATGACTGTAGTAAAAAGCCAACAGCTATACAGAAGACAAATTTTATTAATTTTTTTTCCACAGAATGGTAAACTGTTATTTAATTGGACACCCAAAAAGTGTTTTTGCCTTCCTTTTCATTAAAGAGCAGTTACATTTACCAGAAATATTAAAACAAAGGATGTCTGGCAGAGTACTAGGATCAATATATTTCTTAAATACTGTTTTCTCATAAAAGCATTTTCATTTGCTCTTCTTTCTTTTTCAGTACAGGCAAGTTACTTCTAAGCCACAGCAACTGAATGGGAATCTACACATTTCACTCTATAATTTTAAGTATGGAGGCTTGACTACTTGCTACTCAGAGTCAACATATGCTAAATAGAATTATTGTTTTAAATAAAATATGCAAGATAATTACTACAGTTTATACAAGGCATTCTTTTCTTTATTGAAACTGTAACCAGGGTAAATAGCACTGTACTTTCCAATGCTAAGATTTCAATCCATTTACAGTTAACCACTACAAGCATATATTCTAAAGACTTTTGACTAGCCTAGAAATGCATCACTGTTGCACTAAATCCATCAGTGTGTCCATCACGGCAGTTCAATAACTAAACCACTAGCTGTAGAATTTGATTCTAGGCCAAGACAGCTTTTATCTAAAAGTAATGCAAAGTTTCTTACTGGTATAGCTATGGGAGGAAAACCAGAATCTGTTGCTCAGATGATAACCCAGTATAAGAGCAGATTAAAGGATAATAGTTTGGGTTCCTTTTATTGCATGATGCTTGAGTGCTTGGATTGGCCATAATGCACCCATGAGTTTTAAGGTTCAAGAATGATGAAAGATCAATGCTGAAATAACAGAAGCAAGATTCACAATATGTTTGGATCAACAAGATGAGATTCACTGGTAAAGATAAATGTGCAAAATAGCAAAATAAACAGAAATAATAAAGCTTCAAAAATATGAAAGGCAGTTTTAATCTGTAAAGGTAGAGCACAATAACAAAAGCACTGGTTTTCTCTACATTTTTCTAATGTGAATGAATGCACTCTGAACTTAATTATATTCTATGTATCTCATTAGTGCAAAGAAATTGGTAAATCAAAGAGGACAGAGAACAGCAAAATTTATAGACATGCAATTTAGGCTTAGCTATAAAGGATAATTAAAAGAAAAAAATACACACTTATAGCATGGCAACATACTTAAAAGGAGAATAGGGAAGTGAGAGAGGAAGAAGATTGTTTGCAAATATTATAAAGTACTGGGAAAGAAGGGTCATTAGGAGTTAGAAGGAATAAAGGAGAATATGGTTGTTATGGATATCATAAACCACATTTGAACAAGAATTCTTTTCAGCTTTTGAATGTTCCCCAGTACACTTAACTCTCTCTTTTAATCAAAAAATACCCTGGATAAATTCTATGAAGACATATAGTGGTAAAAAAACAGTACTAGCAAGAGTGACTGGACAGGAGTGCTTCACTTCTAAAGTCTATAAGAACTGAAGCTCCTGATGGTAGAAGTCACCTGAAAAGGCAAATACTGAATAAACCTATGTATATGATTAGGTCAGTAACAACAGAGCCATATATACACTCAGGGAAAAAAAAAAAAAAAAAGAAGAAGAAGAGGAAGAAAAAGCAATCACCTTCATATGATAGGAATTGACACAAATATGTATTATGGGAAACAGATTATCTATTCCAAAACAAATCCCAGTAAATGAAAAGTGGTTATACAGAAGTAAGCGGCAGTATCACAACTTCTATGTCAACCTATACTAAAGGGGACTTTGTGTCTTAATTTCAGATTTTACATATTTTTTCCTCTTATAAGTAAGAATAGCAGCAATTAGGTCTCCTGTATCAAAAAACTACAGGGATATTAATGATCAACTTATAAAGAAAAAGACAAAACCAAACCTGTATTGATCTCACTGAAATCATCAGAATACACATCAACTAAGAATCAGAATCCAGGTCGGGTTTCATTTTTTTACTTTTTTTCTTACTGTTACAGTCATGTAAATTTTGTCATATTTTCTATGGAAGAAGGAAAAATTATACATTCTGGAAAGCACCTTAGCTAACACTGCAAGTGAGCTAATTAGTGGATGTACTTTATCTGAGAATAAATCTGTCAACAATATTAACTTACAACACAAACATACTTCAAGCAAGCTTAAGAGTTAAAAGTAAGCAGCTAAGAAAATATTGAGGGCAGCTACCTCTCTCATCTCTGAAGAATGACTCATGTTCAAAAGAAGCTAACATTTTTACTTTTAATTAGTTGCTATTTTGATGTCAGCCTCTAGATAGCATGAAAGAGGATAGAGCATTGATGGGTACATATGACAAAATTCAAGACTTCACCTTTCCTTCCAGATTTCCTAATCATCTTTGTTACTTTCAGAACAGTGGGTGAGATTCAAGAAAGTTACAAGCACAAAAAAATCCCCAGTCTCCCTCAGCACAAGACTTTTTTCCTCTTTACAGCTGCAGTGAGGTTGTTCACTAAATAGCGATTCAGGCTCAAGGGAATAAGCACCACACTAAGCCTCACTTGGAAGGGAACACGAAGTCCCTAAGGTATGCCCCATAGGCTTAGAGAAGAAACACAAGGCTGCAAGCTGCCAGTGTTAATATTTGAGATTCTGTTGTTTTGTTCCCAGGAAATGAGGTAAGTCAAGGAGAAATAACATCTGTCTGAGGCAAGAACACACACATATATTTAAGTGCTTTTTGAGGGTGTAGAATGAAAGAAAGGGGTTCTTTCCTTTTGACTTTTTTAAGCTCTCCGTGGGTCTGTATACTGTTCAAGCTATTAAAAGAGAGACTGAGAAAAATAGCAATCAATAGCATCAGCTAAAGGTGACAAACAGAGCACAAGGTACTGGAGGACACACTGTGAAGATGGTGGCTGGGCTGTGATCAATTGCATTTGGAGATGAATACAGACAGAGGGAGCAAAAAGAAGAATCGATCCAGTCTACTACATCTACAGATATAGGCACCTGGAGCAGGTAGCATATGACAGACAAGGGTTTAGTCTGTCAATAATTCATACTGCTTCACTGCATAACTTTTAGCAAGAGCCTGTCTTGAAAGCAACAGTATTGACACATGTTGCATGGTAGAGTTTTACTAAAATCTGGCATCCCCAGTCAAGAGCAATTCTAAGCATGCTACTCAGATTCCAGTCACCTTAGTCCTTTTTGCTGGATGAGTTTTAGGCCAAACTAAAAAGGAACTTGAAATATTGATTTTGACAGAAAAAATAATACAAAAGAAGCACATTCAAAACGAGACATAAAGAGGAAGTCAGAAACAATCCTTCTCTTTTAAGTGGATCATTCAGTCCAGCTCTGTACGGTTGAAAATGCTACCCTCACATTTGGCCAGAGGGCCTAGTGTGAGTTACTAATGAATTCAGCTGATTATAAAGGCCTGGAATCTGAGTGGGAAGAATGATCTAAGACATCTGAAAGCAAAGGCTGCAATTGTGAGATGCTTCCTGGGCCAAGGGAAAAGAAGGATGTTATTCACAGGCTGGATTAGATGCAGCAGCTGAGAAACATCCTGTACCACTGAAATGTCACTAGGGGGCTACTAATAAAATATGAAAAGGACTCAGCCCCATCCAATTTTTCCAAACCTTAGACATTGAACTATACCAAGTGTAAAAACAAATATGAAAAACATTATTCTAATACTTATTATCAGAACAACACAGGAATAAAGGACCCCCAAAAGTCTCCTGTAGGTGAGTAATAAGCATTGCAATAAAAAGCTGATTTTATTTGTAAAAGGGGCAATTCAGCTAATTTTTTTATTAGATGTTTTACTGTATTTACTTTAGTTCCTGGATTTATTAACTCAGTACAGCCACTCTCAAGAGAAAAGCTTTGTCCCTCAAGCAAAATGATACCGTATTTGTCAATTAATATTCTATTAATTTATTTCAGATCTTCTAAGTAACATTTAATCTAATTTGTACTTTATTTATTGTGATAGTCAATGTTATGCAAGGTCAAGCATTTGATTAATTGCATCTTCACCACTGAAGATGGAAATAAAAACTGCTGTTGGCTATTATAACAAAATCCATATAGGTAACAGCAGTGTCTTTAATGAATTATGAAAAAAGTAAATGTAGCATTCACTGAAACACAGGCACTTACTAAATAACTCACAAAGGTTCCAAATTATCCTTCTATACAAATACATATTTGAAGATAACAGATTGGTTAAAGGAGGCACACACATTTTAGTCCTGGTGACATTTATACCATTGTATTTTAAACAGCTTCAGTCATTTCTGCAAGAAGTCGTCATTGCAGTGTGAACTGTCTTTCAAACCATATGACTCTCTTCTTCCTAGCTGCTGACAAAGACTCTGGTAAATTTTGTGACCCTCACATGAGACACTACATGATGTGCATCTAAATTTGGCTTCTCTAAGAAACTGTTTCAAACTGTTGCATTGAAGAGTTACTAAATCATCTGTCCACTGCTACTGCTTCTTCTTCTCCCTCTCTTCTAACTCTGAAACTGATTCATGGTTATTAATTTAGAACATGTTTGGTTCCCTGTATTTTCTTAGTCCATATTATACAAGTTCTCCCAGATGAGCATGCTGTATACAAGTCATTAATTTGGTCCAGAAAAGTCCACACTATGCTGAGCCACAGGCTCCTCCTATTATAACACAAGCCACTTGGATGCTCTAGTGCAGTCTCTGGCAACAATTCACAAAGTAGAAATGACTCAGCATTCAGCAGTGCCCTAAATGTTTCAGAAATCTGTTTTCCAGAGCAATTGCTGGTACCCTGACAGCTATATTTAGGCTTTATACAATGCCTACAGGTAAGTACATTTCCAACCTCATTACAGTGCTATCAACAGAAGCCAAGCATTTAAAATGTTTTATGCATTGGCTGAAATATATTTTAGTTTAGAAAGAGCAGGTAAGATTTATTTCATCACAAATAGGCTAAATGTTAAAGTAAACAAATCAAAAACATCGTTCTATGCTGTAAGATCAATTCAAATATCAGTTACTACATTCCACTGCTGCCTACCAATAATTAGTGAAATTAACAGGTTTCTTTTCTCACTTTCATTTTTAGTGTTTATCCACCATTTCATTAGTTCCAAATGTAAAAACTTGTTTAAACTGTGATGCCCGTCAAAACAGGAGATGGTAACAGTAAGCTCTTGCCCTTAGATGAGCACAGCAGGTTTTCAGCTCCTCAAAAATAACAGCAGCTGCAATAAAAACTACTTGTGGTTGTTCATGCAGTATGGTACATAAATCTTAAAATGTTCCATGTAATAGTCAATCTGTAATGAATTATCTCTGTTTTATTAAGTTTCAGATGTTTTTAAAACAATGCGGGAATTCCATATCTTCCTTTACCTCTCTAGGGTCAGGCACGAATTTGCCAGGGGTATAGGACAGCTACGTGAGAATGCATTAAGCTCTCATACAATTCTAAAACAGTAGCACAGCTCCCTTTTGCACATCCCTGGCAACAAGAATTACAGTTACTCTGATCATTTTGGGTGTTCATCTGCAGTTTTCCTAAGGCCAACACACTTTGCCAATTATCTCCCCGCTCCAAATCAGACTTATCTAAATTGTCACCTTCTTGCACTTCAGAAATTCTGTTGTCCAAAATCACTAGTCATTAAAAAAAAAAAAAAGGAGAGAGAGAGAATTGTCACAGAATTATTTCACATGACCAAACTGAATGGGAACTTTGTGACTTAAAGTCTATGTAAGAACTGAACTGCATGAATTTTTAATGTGCTCATGAATGAAAAATAGGTAATTATTAAATTCTTATCAACTGTAGTATTGTCTCCACTAATATATTTCTGCATACTTTATTTTCAAGAATATACTTTTGTGGCCAGATTTTTTAAAAAACTCTTTTGCAAAAATCTTCTCTGAACAGAATGAGGTTGTTCATAAAGAAATTTAGTGTCTGTGTGTGCAAAAAGGAAAATAATGGACAGGAATCTTACAAGTTTAAATAATTACACCTGAACACAAAAATTAGCCTGTCACGTTGAGAATGAAATTGTTTAAAATGCATTTTTGCAAGTTGCACTATGATAAGGAAGACAGGCTTTTAAAGGATGGAATTTGTTCTAGCAATCCACCTGAAAAGTATTTTTTAATTCAAAATTAGAACTTTTATAGAGAAGTAATGGAGTATTTCTTTTTGATAAGCCCCTTCACAGAACAGGGATCAGAATGAAAATTACAGTTATTTGCTCTAAGTGGTTTTCCATTAGAATGGCATTAATATGAAACATTTTCTTTTTCCATTTCATCAAGACATTTCACAGTATTTCTGCTTCCTTTAAGACATGGTATATTAATTTAACAAAATTATATATAATCTTGGGTGTATTATGTATGCTTCATTTACTTTTTGCAACGTTCATTATCTTATTTTTCATGTTTGAACCTGTCGATTGATAACAGCTACATCTCCTTTCAGAAGATCAGGTTTCAGATCAGAGAAGCAAAGTCTAATTACAATTGTCATTTGTGAAAAAAATGAGGGTTTTATTAAATAAAAAGATGGCACAAGCCCTTGTGTTTAATAGTCCAATTTCTTGTAGGTAAAAGCTTTTCTTTTCTCTCTCTCCCCCTCCTTTTCTGTAGTTTAGCCACTAACACAAATAACAGACAAATATTTGGGATTTTTTACCCTATTGTAAATAAAGGGTGCTGGCACAAAGGTGCTGTGGTATGAATGATCACTAGCACAAAGAACGCACGTAAAAACTATTCAACAAGTATAACAAACTTTTATCTGTGGCTTTTTCACAATGACTACTCAAAGCTACTCACATATATAAGTTATGACCAGTGGGATGGGACACAACTCCACTAAAGGTAATCCAAAGGGCATATAAAATCATCAGAGCACATACTGCATCACCCTTCTCTAATGACCAAACTTTTGTTTTAGCTGCAACACCTGTGAAAATTACTTCAATCCCCATCCCACAAAGTATATTCTTTCTTACTTTTTACTTGACAATTTCCGTGGCTGTTCAATGAGAACAGATGCACAATAGATCTGGGATAACCTTTTTCTCTGTCTCATTTCCTATAAAACCCACATCTTTCCCATATCTGTTTTCAAATATAGCTCAAAAAGAATCACACTAGCACAGCTCAGAAGGCTGAAACACACATGGAGATATAAATTCTGCTTAAGCTGACACTCCTAAATAACAATGTGCTCATTAAATGACTCAGCCATGAGAAATGGTTCACATTAAGGATCCCTTTACAGTCTTGATATTCCAGGCCACTAGAAAGGTCATTTGGTAACCCTGTGCCAGAGAAGCCTTGAGCCTCTTCACTTTCTTCACACCACAGCCTCAAGAAAGCATAAGAAGTGTTTTCTTACTCCTCTAATCTCTAATAGTATCCAAGGATGTGAAGCATCCACAATCTGTAGCAAAGAAAACCTCAAGAAACAAACAAAAACAAATAGTACACCCTCAAAGACCCAATTGGTGCCACTACAAAGGTTATACAAGCTTTTTTGTCTTCCACAATCATTACTACATAGACAGAAAAGGCTAAGAGAAAGTCAAAACCAGAAAATGCAGAATCAATGATTGGTTTTGGTTTTTATGAAAACATAAAAAGGGGGGAAGTTTTTTGTTGTCTTCCACTCTGTCAGCTGCAATCACTTCCACAGTAACGCGCGGTGGTCTGCACTAGTAAACACAGCACTTAACACTTCTGGATTAAATTAGTAAATAGAACCTTTTCATTTTGTAGTATTATAATTTATATTCCCCTGTCTCAACCCTTCCAGCTCAGTGGAAATTTCCAGCACACAGGCTGTGATTCAGTCTTGGAGGTCTACATAGAAGCCAGTAAAGCCTACAAATAAAGATTTTATTATGCAGAACTCTTAAAAAAACACAATTCTGGAAAAAAAAAGAAGAGATATCCAGTGACATATCTGTGGTAATTACCTGCCAGAAAAAGTTGTGGCAACTATCAGTGAATACGAAGAAAAGGCAGCAATAGCAATTGTTCCACTGGAAAAGGTGGACAAGCAATAGCACTATAGTATAAAAATAATGTCAAATGAAGTAAGAGACTAGTGAAAACTTGTGCTCTCTATCAAAAATGCAGAAAAATTAAGGTAGCAAGAGGGATAAAGGAAAAGCAGAAAGGAAAACATGTTCAGAATGATGAGCAAAGACCATGTTATTAATTATTAAAGTGGAAATCCCTGCATTAGTGGCCACAATGGACAATTAACTGCTGGTTTATTATTTATTTTAATTACCTGACCAGAAAGCAGTCAACATTAAAAAAACATCATTATATATATATAGTAACATTAGGTTTCAAGGGGATTAGCTCTTTTATAACCTGTGTTAACTAGTTTACAACCACCATGATGTGCTTTGAAGCACGTGGCTGATGAGAAATTGGTTTATCTTCCACAGTTGTCTATTGATTTCCTATCAATCCAAACACTGTCTGACCATTTCTCTTACATGTTTTCCATGATGTTTTAAGATAAACTTAAACATACAGTATGCAAAAATGACATAAATTTTTGATGGGGTTTTGGGGGGTTTTGTTTTTAGTTTTTTTCAAATAATGAGATTACTATCTAGAAGAAAGAGGTCCAAATGATACAGTCCTTTTTCCAACAAATCCCCAGGAATCAAATCCTCCATTTGCTTTATCTTTCTTGGGCTATTCACACCACTGTAACCTGCTCATGAAAACATCACCATATCAGAAAATTAAACAGACAGTGCAAAGTAAAAGAATTTTGTCTGAGATTGTGAGTTTTGAGTTAAAACACTTTGTCCTGAAACATTTTCTAAATCTGTATTTGCTTCAGTGAGAGAAGCGGTCATGCATTTCAGAGCAGAATGTGGTTCATAAATATTAAATCAAAAATAAATCAGTAAAAAACAATCTGCAGTATCTAATTCACCTTGCACACTGGAACAGGGATCAGTACAAATGCCCATGAGAGGCAACAAGTGAAAAAGCCCATCCTTCCACAATGAAGAGTTCAACTTGATCTCACTCAGCATCCATTGCTGTCAGCTGGCCTCAGCATCTCATCTAGGCTTAAACCTCTTAATAGACTATCTACAGGACTGGGCTGTACTTGTTCACACTGGCTGATTCATTCACACTAGCACTATCTAAATAAGCAGAGTGACAAAAGTCTCCACCAGATGCCCTTAGATTAACAAGAGAGTCATTTTATTTCAACAGTTTATTCCTCCGCAAGTAACTTAGCTTAAAGTCCTCTGTTCTAGTCCTTCAGTGATGTGGTTCTGCTTCTGTGGCCACCCCAGCAAAATTCCCCTGTAGCAGCATTGAGAAGGATGGTATAAATGAAAGGAAAAAAAATCCACTTCTTATGCTATATTTGAGAAGAATCAGAAAAAGCAATGTCAGTCAGCAGTCTCACATAAAGAAGTGCCATTCTAGATGTTACCATAAAGGAATCTCAATATATTTTTGGAACAAACAAGACAAAGGTGCAGATGCAAAAACATATCTGGAAAGGATACACTGAAAAGTAGGAATGTGACAGAAAAAACATAGTTTTGCATTAAGACATAAAATTGTGAACCTTTGTACAGGTACAGAGTTGTGAATATGGAGAGAAGGAATGAGAGAAATTGATACCACGTTATGTAATAGTCTTATGGTATTTCAGAGATTCAGAACCTATTTATAGGCCAAAATCATTCAACTAGCTCAGATAATTATGTTTTCCTGCATTAGACTGTCCCATTACTGAGAAGATTAAGGAAGAATACATTTGAAATACAAGTGTTTCTTGGAACAGAACTGAGGTCGTTAAAAAAAAGTCTATCAAATAATTTCTCCTAATTGTCTGGTTAATGTCATAACCACACCTTTTTTTAGAGTTAGACAAGCTCTCCAGCCAAATAATTCTTTGTTTATCTAAAATAGGACTATGCTAATAAGAGATACTGCACAGAAGAGCAAATCAGATTTTCTTGTGGTACCTTACTTCTAGTCCAATGATGTGCTGCTGCCAAAGGGGAAATCCATCTTCCCAATTCTCCCAGGACTGAACTGCCTCTTTTTCCGTTCCAACATTTCTGCTACTTGCCTGCCTTCTCAGTGAGCCCATTCAGCTAATTTTATTTTTTTTTTTTAACATCTTTTTCTTCTAGTTTAGGAAGACTAGTAGGCTCTCCAAGGAGCTAGATGAGGACCAGAGCTCACATAACAGATTAGGTTCACAGAAGCAAGGCAGAAAAGAAGTCTAGTCCTATCCTCAGTCATGGACTAATACTCACCTCTTGAAACTTCACCTGAACTATACTGCCCTGAAGAAAATGCAATGTGACAACATTCAGATAGAAGTCTATTCTAAATTAGAGAGAACCAGGATCTATACCTCAGCAAGGTGTTCTTTTTACAGACCCCTTCCACAGTGAGTGAGTCTGCCTTTGCATGATCATTCCTTTCTTCCTGAATTTAAGAAACATCTCCCAAAACCTTTACTGAAATAGTGCATTTCTGCAAAAAGATTTGATCTTACTATATCAACAAGTTTCACATCTCAAATATAATATACATATTCAATAAGTCATAGCCAGTTGTCTATAGGCCTTTTGTTTCCTACTGTGGAGTAATTTGTGGGGAACACATGACAGCAATTAACTAGAGAATATGCCATGCAGTACAACTGAAATAGTATTTCTATAAGAAGACAGTAAATTTGCCATTACTGTTAAACTCTGAAGTCCTACTAGTACCTGGGAATTGCTCTTTACCAGGAGGGTAAATGGCTGATTACACGGCGTGGAATTTCACTATCTTCTAGACATAAATGTCCCCAAAGGAATGATTACTATACACTCCTCTAATTCTACACTTCTGCAAGCAAACTCTCTCTTCTAATGACAGATAAACAAAGAAACTCCAGTTATCCTTATTATAACAATCATGGGATTATGTCCTTATAAATTGGAAGGCAGCCTAAATTAAGGACTGTGTAATTGTCTGGACTGATATGGTTGCAAAAGAGAAACATGAACATTATAATGAAGCTAGAAAATCAACCAGTGTTATGTTGAAGGTTCCTAGAGAGAGACTGACCATCTTATCTAGGCATTAAAATTACATCTCCTTCTAAGTCTTGGGACAATGCTTGACATACTAAAAAGGGAACTGGGGTTTAAGAGGGATAAATTGGACTCTTTTTCTGGTTTAAAAATTAAAAAAAAAAAAAAACAAAAAAAGAAAGAAACATTTCTTTCTTACTGTTTTAAAAAATTTGATTTATAAGCTTAATCTAAGAATGTTTCCACATAAACTAATGTGTTCCAGCCCTGAGAACAATTATCAGCAATTACATATAACATAAGCTTTACTTCATATATATATAAAAAGTATTAGTCACCCAGTAATGTGCTCAAAATGCTGCTGTAAGAATGTGATAGTTACTGGTTCTGAACTGCAGAACTCAAGCTCAACAACTGGGAAATTATGCATTTAGATTCACTAGTTTGTGTGGGTGACTCAATCATTCATCCACCCATCAGGAAGGATAATACAGACTAATTTGCTCCCAGATATTTCTATCTACCTTAAAAGCAGACCTTAGATATAAACATAAGTGCAGTTCAAGTAAAAATCAAAAAACTATTAATAAGAAGAAAAAGTGGAAACATGAAAAAAAAATTGAAACAATTAGCTTCCTCACAGTGGAAAAATAATCTTGGAGAAATTTTGTATTCTGTGATCAGAAATACAGGAAAATTCAAAACCAAAACCAAGTGATCAAATCTATTGCCTAGTTCTATGTGACAGAAGCACAGAATATAGTAATCACCTAATCATCTATTACTATATCACAAAGAAAAAATATACATCAGAGTTTTTCAACTGGTTTGATGGATCATATGACTTTGTGTATCAGTCACTGTAATTTTATTGCTTGTATATAATCATACATTTTGTTATTATTTGCATAACACACCAATCAGGCATTGACAACAATCAAGAGTTTGAGCACGTGGTGCCATTAGGCATCAAACTATTGCACTTATTTTCATGCATATTTCACAACTTTTTGCAGTTCTACAGATCACCTTTTGAGTTTTTACCATCCATTCGCTGCACTTTCACAGTAATAACATATTCTGTTTCCAAAGCTGGCTCCCTGCTTCCCCTTCTTCAAGAAAAATCAGTTTTACATGTGATATTCCCAGCATATATATGCCTGCTCTGTTCTCAAAAACCTTCAAGGACAGAACAATCTATCCCTTAGATATCCTAAACGTTTCCTGTTATACTAAATTTCCCTTTACGCAATCTGAGTCTATTCCTTCCTGTCACTGGTATTTTACTTCAAATTTCCTTGCTTTCAATTTATTCAGTAAGATTTTTCTTTTTAAATACTCCTAGATTGTCCTCTCAGATTTACTGGCAAAATTCCTATACCCCTCAGTAATGGATTATCTGGATCCATGACAATAAAAAACACATTTTAATCCATTATTTCGTCTCTTCTATGACAAGCTTTCTAAGAGGAAACAGGTTTAGTAAGTTTCTGAACCACACGATATCCACCCAAGACATCTAAAGGAACTCAAAGATGAAATGTTTGTACAATTGACAACCTTTCCATTAAAACTGCCTCTAAGTCACATTAAATATAATGCCAAATTTTGAGAAGGGTCTCAGATGGTTACAGAGAATGGATCAGCCTTAGTGGGAAACAAATAATGTTTTGCCCATGGATATAAGGACAAAGGTGATACACCAAAGGTGATATACCAAAAGGACTAAGTTATTGGCAAAATTTTCTCTCACAAATATATTGATGATACTTCAGTAAGTCTATAGGTACCAAAGATCAAAATTACTGAGTCATCCTGGATTTCTCAATGACTTTTAAATAAATTAACACAAATTATGAAATCTGGTCTTTCCAGGTAAATAACTTGTTAAGAAGCCATGAGAATGTACTGTGGAAAAGTTATGATATTTTCCCTATTCTGACAGGAAGAACTATGTCTTTCAAAGGCTTTCCTACAGATCCATTAGATCCCCTAATGCATTAAATTACGTTAATATCTCCTCCTCCTTCTTTCAGACACCAATGAATTTTCATTTTTAAAATAAATTTAGTTCCACAAAAATTTTTAGGAAAACTCTTGGGGAAACTGATTTTTAAAAGATTCGGAGAGGGCAGCAGCCCTTTTTCCTTAAGAATACTTGTTATTTAGAACTTGCACCATGAGAAAAGGACTTTCCATCAAACACATTGATATGAATTAGCAGACATTAAAAATACTGTTCATACTAATTGCCATGAAGCACAAGTCCCCAGTTTAAGAGAAATTCTTCAAGGATTAAAGGGAATCTAGCCTTCTGAATTGCTGATACAAATTCATTGCATCTTAATTTTCCACTGACCACAGTCTTGCAGTCTGCAGTAACTCCAGTGTTTACTCAGCTGTCAATCTGTAAGGTTTCTTACATAAAAGACAGTAAACAGCAACTAATTTCATCACCTGCCTTATCCCACTGTAAGCCCTTTATACTAGAATTATTTTTATAGATCATCAAAATTAGGATCTTTTGGGACTTTGAGACATCTTGTTTGAAGCACTACATAAACCTTCAAATGATGAGGATCCATGTTAACTATTATAAAAGATGTGAGCATGTGCACAAGTAGATAAGTAACCTGCATTGCATTTGTAAACTGCAAATTAGCATCTTAAAGCAGAAGAGATTTTTTTTAACTTAACATTATTAGAATTTTTAATTTTTATCTTATATTTGTTTCAGCCGAAAGTCCTCTAATAGAAATTCACCTAGTATTATTCATTTATTTTAATAAAATATTTTATAATGTGTAATGGCACATGATAAATATATATTGTAATACACAAAACTTATGAAAAGATCACAAATTTTTTTTTAAACTTGCCATTAGGCATATTTACTTATATTTGTAACATTTGAGATATATTCGTTCTGAAAAATAAGGTATTTCTAAACAGTAATTTACATTTGCAAGAATTTTTCTCCCCAAAGTCATGTCATCTGAATCCTTTTCCAAGTGATCAGCAAACTTGGGAGGGAGTAGAACTAACTATACAAGGAAGAATGTCAGCCCTACTTCTTTCCTGATATTTTGAGGAAATAAAATACCTTATTAAAAAAGTTCATTTTCAAGCTTGGTGTTTTTTTCCTTTTTTCCATTCAGTTGTCACAGAAATAGATTTTATATAAATTACTAACAGTACTGATAATTTTGAAAAGGTTATATGGAAATTGTACTAACATCAAAAGTCACATTTGGCAAACTTTATGACAGCTTTTGCTATGTTGTTCACTGATTCAAATTTCCTTGCAGAATACCAATCATATTCTTACATTTATAGAATAAAACATGAATAAAATATGGAAGTTTGACATTAATAAATATTAATTTAAAAGTCTTTCTTGAGTTCTATTCCATCTCTGGCAAGTTCTAAATAAAATGTTAGTAGACTCACTTCACAAAGCTCCATTGACCTCTAATGATCATGATGAAATTTGCTTTTCATAACGTTCTTTCATGGGCAGTTCATAACGCTTCTATGTTGAATAAGGTTACATTTAGCATGCGAATCACCTTTATGATAGCTACATATAACTTTTATATAAATTAACTTGGTAAGGAAAGAAGTCATAAAAGATACAAGTAGAGCTTATCAATAAAGTTTTAAAATTACAACTGCAGATTCAATTGGTGAGATTGAAATTATTTCAGTAAACTTCAATATATTTTGTTATTAAAACCAAGTGTGAGCAAAATGTGATAATGAGAATTGTTCCTATTTTAAACGATGATTACACTCTGAAAGTTAATAGGCTGAAAATTATTCATCACACAATAGAAATACAGGCACTATATGAACAATAAGAATCAAATGGGGTGAACAAAAAGGTATGTATGAGAGTTTGAATATTGATAGAATGTCCATCAGGGTTCAAGAAATACAAAGAAAAAAAAGTTATCACTTTGTTTTATTTCAGGAATATATTTATACATACTCCTTTCTGTATTATTGTTCCTAGGCAATAACTAAATTGGATGTTGAAAAGGAGTATCTCGGGTTATAAAAATTTACCCTTATGGAAATATTCAAAATCTCTTAATATTGTTTAAGTATGAGTGTGTTAAAGGGAAACATTTTATCTTTTATGATTTTTTCCCCATAAAAGTCTTCCACTTTAACAACAACAAAAAGCTTTATTTGGAGTCAGGTTTTATCTTAGCATTTGATGCTATCAAAGATGCAACATTTTCACAAAGCTTTTAGTTTGTTCCATTTGGTATTTGTGTTCCCCCAAAATTACATAATTTTTAGGTCTTGTTCTGACTTAGAAAAAGAATTATTTTTAGAATGTTGCAGTATCCCATTAAATGTATATTTGATTTTTTTCCTGAAACTATTCCTAGAAATAGATAAAATCTTGGATTGTACTGAATATTGTCACTTAGCTTCATAAGTAAGGATCTCAGCCCAGTGCTAGGAATCTCAAGGGAACTGCAATCCAGGAGTGAGCACTCCTGCAGCAGATATGTTGAATTAATTTCTTCTGAAAAGAATGAAGTTTGAAAAAAATAATGGAGGAAGACTGGAAGAATCTCCTGATTCTGCAATTAAGAATGCATAAATAATAAATTACATTGAAAATTCCTTGTTCTGCTATCTACCTTGTAAAGTAACACACAGATTCCCAATTTAGCTAGACGTGGATCAAGGCAGCAAATACCTAAGCTGAGGTATTTGGCAGTAGAATTGACTTAAATCATGCACTTGCTATAGTTTCTCTGTGCAATAATTAAATGATAGTCCATAACCTTAGCCTGCTCATCCTTCTTCTTACCAATATACATTCCACATGATTTCAGGCTTCTCACAATTTATGGTGAAGTTCAATTGTCAGAGAAAAAAAAGGAATGGTGACAAGACTAAAACCTGAATATTACTATTTCAAAATGGAAATTAAGATATAAGTGAAACTGGTGAGGCCGCAGCTGGAATACTGCATCCAGTTCTGGGGTCCCCAGTTCAAGAGGGACAGGGAACTACTGGAGAGAGTTCAGCAAAGGGCAATGAAGATGATTAATGATTCAAGGATTGGAGCATCTCCTTTATGAGTAAAGGCTGAGAGAGCTGGGACACTTTAACCTGGAGAAGAGAAAGCTGGAGAAGGGAGCCAGACTCTTTTCAGTGGTTGCCAGTGAGAGGACAAGGGGCGACGGGCACAAGTTGTAACATAGGAGTTTCCACTCAAATATGAGAAAAAACTTCTTCACAGTGAGGGTAATGGAGCCCTGGAACAGGCTGCCCAGGGAGGTCGTGGAGTCCCCTTCTCTGGAGATTTTCAAGACCCACCTGGATGCAGTCCTGAGTAACATGCTCTAACATGCTCTAGGCAATCCTGCTTCAGCAGGGGAGTTGGACTAGATGATCTCTATGGTCCCTTCCAACTCCAAAATAAAAAAAAATCAGTGAAAAAATATTTTTTTTAAAAAGTGCAAAACTGAAGTAAAGCACTAAATCAACATGACCAATACAGAAGTCTGTTCCTAATGGAATCTTTCATAGGAACAAAGACAGCTCTGGAAAAAGTAAAATTACTTTTACTAAAATAAACTAGGCTAATTTTTTTTCTCAGCTTTTTATGAAGGTCAACTCCAGACTGACAAATTAAACCCCAGGTAGCATAATAAAATTTCAAGATACAGGTCTTAAGAGGTCAGCTAGGGATAACATTAGCATGCTAATAAAATACAGTTTACAATAAGAAGGAAACAAAGATATCAAGATGTCAGAAAAGTATATTTAAGATTGTTAACTCTCTTTTTGACAAGAAACAGAAATTTCCACTGGAAAGTTAATAAATATTCATGAAAGGGTTTGAGCCATGAGATGAGTTTCTCTGATTATGACAAATTTCCCATCCACATTATGATGAGGCTGTCATCCTGAATACAAGGAGGGAGGGGAAGAAATATGGATAGAGGCTTACTATCTCTCCAAGACAAGAGAATATTCATAAGAGCCTTTCATACCTCTAGGTGTTTCTAAAGCAGCACTAACTCACTTTTTGCTTGGTTGTCAATAATGAAAGAGAAGCTCTTTCCTTCCTTCTCTATCAAAAAATGTTTTTAGCAAAGAATAAGAGATTATATTTCCCTAGAAGGAATAAAAACTGTAAGATTGCATAAACTTAGTAGAGTGTTATAAACTCAACAGAATTTCTGTGTTTGCTTGTACTCCAATATTTAGATACTGAAAGAAAATTCAATATGGGCATCCAATCTAGATTTCTTTCACAGCTCACATTTCTGCACAGTGGATAGTCAGAAATTTCATAGCAGAACAGGCCACAGAGTTTAGAATATTTTTACTAGAAATTGCCTTCTTTACCCTGTCACTAAAACCTAAGATTAATTCTCATTCGTCCCTGGCTTTTTCTGTGTAATGAAAGCTGCAAAGAGCAGTAGCCAGGGCAGTGGCCAGGGAAGATTGTGCTACATCATCATCACTACTAGCGAGACACGGGTTTTTCTGCATTCACTTTTGGGTACAAAATAGCCTGCCTCTGAGAAACAGAAACATTTAAGTCCAGAAGCATTAACACTTAACAGCAAAATTAACACCTGACAGAAAGATATAACTAACTACTCTAACCACTCTGTATGACTTCTTTCATGTTCTTTTCCACCTTATGCATTTGGTAAGGTTTTGTATCCACGAGTCCACTGCAATTGCAAATCAAGTTAAACTTGCAATGGTTGCTTTCTGAAGAGGCTGCTTACATGCAATTTGCCATCAAATTTGGGCACAACAAGGAAGGAGAACTAGTGGGAAGGCAAGCTATGATTGAAGAGAAAGTTATATTTCACCTCTTTTTCTAACATTTCTACACAGAACTTACTGTGCCTCTTCACTACATCCTTGTACATATTTGCCTCATTTACATTCAGACATGCTCTTAATTGGAAATACATTTAATTACATAAACAGATAGCAAATCTGGGGTTTGCCTCCTATACTTCATATGTATTCGATTAATAGAGTGGCTTTCAGATTTACCCTTCACACTCAGAAAATTCAGAAGTTCCCAGAGGAGAAAGAAAAACTTTTCCTCTTCAAATCACCAGATTTATAACGAAAATTGTTTTATCCAAAAATTTCCAACTTCTCTTACATCAGGCTCTGTCAGTTCATGCCTCATTGAATAAGGTAACTGATGTAACCCAGCATGAATCATCACAAAACATACCAGATAGAAAACCACATGAGAAGTTACTGTCATGAATAATAAACATATACAAATGCAATATGTTATGGTACTCACAACAATGTAGCCAGCAGTGAGATGACACAAAGCATTTCAGCAAAGTATCACTTTCATCATTTCCTTTCTGACAAGTTGCACCAATCATTTCATAATGAAGTAATTTTCCTCCAATGTCTAGTAACTTCTGGTGACTTTAAACCTATACAATATTTTCTAACTCTTAAAATCAGTAATATATATCTATATATTACAGTAAATGTAAATTCAGTCATGTCCAACTTTAGCATTAAGCATACATCCATTTTAAAAGAACCATCTGCATGTCTATTTTACAAAGAACTCTGACTTGTACTGACTTGTACTCAATGGCTTTAAGTCCAGTTGGAGAGCAGTGACAAGTGGTGTCCCCTGAGGGTCTGTGCTGGGACTGGTACTGTTTAACATTTTTATCAAGTACATAGTCAGAGGGATTGAGAGCACCATCAGCAAAGTCGCAGATGACACCAAGCTGTATGGTGCTGTCAATACACCTGAGGGACAGGATGTCATCCAGAGGGACCTGGACAGGCTGGAGAAGTGGGCTCAAGTAAACCTCATGAAGTTCAATGGGAGCAAGTGCAAGGTTATGCACCTGGGCCGGAACAATCCTCGCCATCAGTACAGACTGGGCAACGAGGTGTTAGAAAGCAGCCCTGAGGAAAGGGACTTGGGGGTGCTGGTGAATAAGAAGCTGGACATGAGCAGGCAGTGTGCACTTGCAGCCCAGAAGGCCAATTGCATCCTGGACTGCATCAAAAGAAGTATTGCCAGCAGGTCCAGAGAAGTGATTCTTTGCTCTGATGAGACCTCACCTGGAGTACTGTGTGCAGATCTGGAGCCTTCAATATAAGAAGGACATAGACCTGATGG